>CM076570.1:728183147-728460723 GCA_034641835.2 Pinus albicaulis | reverse complement strand
TAGAATAAGTTCGGCCGAACTTTAGAATAAGTTCGGCCGAACTATTGCCGAAAAAAGTTTTTGACCCTCGATTCTCACAAAAGTGTAACCCAGCTTCACGTTTCCGCCCATTAATATATTATAATATTAATATTATTAGATTTCGGGAGTTGTTTGAAAGTGGAAAATAATATTTGTGGAAAGGATTTGAGTGTCAACGAATTGCAATTGAATTGGGAAATAATATTTGTGGGAAAGATTACAATGCCAACAAAACATATTTTTATATTTACTTCATAAACCTCTTTATATTTACAAAAACTCAAAAAAAAGTTTTATTTAGGTGAAGCCTATGGGCCAAATACCATGGGACACATTATTAATAATACCATGGGGTGAATACCATTGGCCAAATACCATATATATAAAAGAGGTATAAAAAGGTAAGGTAAATAAATAAAAATATATCAAATAGGAGTATAAATCAACATCTAATTATATTAGAATCCTATGGACCAAATTAATAATAATACCATGAAAAAAAGCCATTATTAACCCTAACATTAACATTAAAATATTACATTCCCCCGATCGGGGTGCTCAGTGATCGAGGTTGCCAACAACAACCACTCGACAGGTGGACGGCTTCCGTTAAGCCTGTATTCATTAACCATGATGAGGCAGTACTTACCGTGATCATGGTAGCATGCGGAAGATAGGCGATTAATGGCACATAGGGGAAGACAGCCTGTGCTTTCAGGCTGACAAGGGAATGTTTTGGTGAAGCCACGATATTTGAGTTGGCATTTTAGTTATGACATGCATTGTTCAACTGGAGTGGCAACCCTGAGGAGGCGCAGGAGGATGACGATAGCCATACCCTGCATCAGACGAGCTGCTTTGTTGGGGTATGTATTCATTAATCTTCTGTTCATGCTCGTTGATATATTATGGGCTATGTATTGCTCTGGGATAGTTTTGTTCACTTGGTTTAAACCAGGAGATTACGGGTTTGTCTTTCCCCTGTTAAGCCCTGTAGACCCTTGTTTCTGCGACCCTTGTCACCTTCACTATAATTCTTTTGTTTTGGTTACGGTTCTATCCAGGGCTTCCCATGTTCGAAATTCTGGAGTTGGGTGGGTTGAAATTACCAGTTCTATTTTTTATGGGAGCTGTTGGGTTTGTTGGGTTATTCAATCCATAGTTTATTCCAGAGTTGGGTGGGTTGAAATTACAAGTTCTATTCTGCATGGGCGTTTTTGGGTTTATTGGGTTTTTCAGTCCACAGTTTATTTTTCTCCTGTGTCGCATCTCTGGTTTGTGGGTTTCCTTCATACTGTCATCGGTAGTTGGTGGACGGATATGTATGTAAAGCGCTATGTTGATATAATATGGGGCCCTAGTTACAAGTTGTGGATTTTGCGGCCTCCATGTAAGTGGGTTTGTATTTTGTTCTGTCGTCGTCTCTTTGCAATATCAACTCATAATATCTGGTTATCCCTGTCTGTTTGCTGATTTATCGTGTCCTTTGTTTATTTCTAGGCTGTCTGTCTCTGGGATTGGATTAACTGTTTCCACTTGACTCCTTTTCAAGGAAGGAACCTGTCTTCTAAGCTCAACGGAAATCTGAAAGACCCAAATGGTAATTTTGCTGTTAAAGTCCAAAATTCAATAGTCTATTATTTCTTGTCTCTATTCATTCTTAGGCCAGTCTTCATCATGGTCAAGAGACAAACTCGTAACCCCATAGCCTTTAATCATGACAAAGGCAAACAGAAGCAAGCATAGCCTGAAGTTAGCCTCAGGAAAAGAGGAAGGAGGACGAGACAAGAGGTTTTACAAAACCTCTCTGAAAATTATGTTATTGGCAATTCTTCCAATATCAGACAGGAAATTCGAGGTTGGGAGCGAGAAATTCAAACTGATGAAGAAGATAACGCTGCTGAAGCAGAAATCATGGATTTCATCACAGATCTAGGCAATACCCGTGGCCGTTTATCACTGTTTCATCAAATAGTTCATACTTACTGGATTGTTAAATGCCTTTTGGCTAAAGCTATGCAGAGTTTCCCCCCTCATCAAGAGAAGATTGGACCAAGAGTAGTGGATTTGTTACAGGATATTGATAATCAGCTGAACCACATTAAAATCACACAGTATGAGGCTACTGATCGTATCAGTAGAATTGATGATTGTGTAGGCAGAATTGAGAAACAACTCCAACAGCTACAACAAGTGGATATGCTTGGATCCACAACAAAAGATCCCGCACCGATTGAATCCTCTGATGGATAGCAGTTTTAGCAGTTTACTCATGTTTATAAGATGCATTTTTGTTTTTTGCAAGGACATATATCACTCAATAGGTTTGTAGATAATCGAGTAAATAGTCAGTTAGCTAATGAAGTAAATGGTCGAATGAAACTATTTCAATTCTGGATGGCTTTTAACGCTCTAAGGTGGCCAACAGACCTGGTTTCCTATGGGCAGGTTGAGGCCACAGACTGAATTTTATTTTTTGTAACCTGCTTTCAAATTATAAATAGAAAATAGCGAGGCACTACCAAATTGACAAAAAAAAAACATTAAAATATTATATTAATATTATTATTACTAAATATAATATTGATATTAATATATTATAATATTAAAATTATTAAATTTAACAAACTATATATATATATATATATATAAACTCTAGATATATATGGGAGGGAAGAACAAAGACATATGATAAAGGTGGAGAAATAGAGGGAGTGACAAGGGAGAGATGAGGGGAGAGGAGGAATGAAGAGAGAGAGAGGGAGAGGAGAGAGAGAGGTAGAGAAGGGTAAGAGGGGGAGAGGGAGAAAGAGAGTGTATGTTTTGGGGTTGATATAGAGATACAAAGGGATATAGAGATATAGATGGAAGGTGAAGACAAAGAAGAGATACATGGAGATAGGGAGGGAGGCACTGAGAGATTGATAAATATGGAGTCAGTGTCATCGTATTTGTGGGCGTGGGCGTGAGATAAAGAGACAAAGAAGGAGAGATGGAGAGACATATAGATATATATGGAGGGGGGAGAGAGGGAAGAATATTTATTACAATAGATGCATTGATTTCAGTGTAGATGGTGATTTCTAATCCTATTTGATTGCTTGCACTAGATGCATTGATTTTAATGTGGATTTTGATTTCTAATATATTTGATTACTTGCACTAGATGCATTGATTTCAATGTAGACGATTTATTATTCTATTTGATTTCTTCCACTAAATGCATTGATTTCAATGTAGATGGTGATTTATAATCCTATTTGATTGCTTGCACTAGACACATTAATTTCAATGTAGATTTTGATTTATAATTATATTTGATTGCTTAAGCTATATGCATTTATTTCAATATAAATGATTTCTAATTCTATTTGATTGCTTGCACACTAGATGCATTGATTTTAGTGATTTTATTTAGGTGAACGGGACGGGAAAAATACCATTTTAATGGGCCAAATACCATATTTATAAAAGAGGTATGGTAAATAAATAAAATATAAATAAACCATAGGTATGGTAAATAAATAAAACCTCTTTTTATATTTACTCCATAATCCTATTTATATTTAGGAACATCAAAAAAGAGGTTATATTTAGGTGAAGCCTATGAGCGAAATACCATGGGCCAAATTGTTATTAATACCATGCAAAAAAAACATTATTAACCCTAATATTGATTTCAAAATATTAATATTAATATTAATATTAATATTATTAATTCTAATATTCACATTAATATATTATAATATTAATATTATTAGATTTAATACATTTATATTTCTGGAGTTGTTTGAAAGTGGAAAATAATATTTGTGGGAAAGGATTTGAGTGTCAACCAACTGCAATTGATTTGGAAAATAATATTTTTGGGAAGGATTACAGTGTCAACAAAACTTATTTTTATATTTACTTCATAAACTTCTTTATATTTACAAAAACTCAAAAAGAAGTTTTAATTAGGTGAAACCTATGGCCCATATACCATGGGCTGAATACCATGGGCCAAATACCATATATATAAAATAGGTATAAAAAGGTAAGGTAAATAAATAAAAATATATTAAATAGGAGTAGATATCAACATCTAATTATATTTGAAGCCTATGGACCAAATACCATGGACCAAATTAATAATAATATCATGCAAAAAAAACCATTATTAACCCTAACATTAACATTAAAATATTAATATTAATATTAATATTATTGAATATAATATTGATATTAATATATTATAATATTAAAATTATTAAATTTAATAACTTTATATTAATACAATATTAAATTATATGTATATATATATATTAACTCTATTAACTCTAGATATATATGGGAGGGAAGAACAAAGACATATGATAGAGGTGGCGAAATAGAGGGAGTAACAAGGGAGAGATGAGGGGAGAGGAGGAATGAAGAGAGAGAGAGAGAGGGAGAGGAGAGATAGAGGTAGAGAAGGGTAAGAGAGAGAGAGGGAGACATAAATATGGAGGTGTGAGAGAGAGAGAAGGAGAGAGAGAGGGAGAAGGAGAAATGATTGGAGGGTAGAGAGAGAGAGAGAGAGAGAGAGAGAGAGAGAGGAGAGAAAGGGAAAGCGAGGAAGGATGAGAGGAGGAGAGAGGGAGGGATAGAGAGACTGAGTTGGAGGAGGAGATAAGAATAAATGGAGTGATATAGTAACATATTTGGAGAGAGAGATAGAGTGATGGGGGAAGAGAGAAGATTTGAGGTTAGAGAGAGAGAGAGAGAGAGAGAGAGAGAGAGAGAGAGAGAGAGAGAGAGAGAGGGTGAATATAGAGGGAGGGAGGCGATAAAGTGAGAGAGAGGATGGACGAGAGAGAGGAGTTGAGAGAGAGGAAGAGAGTGATGGGGGAATATAGAGGATTGTAGGGGAAAGAGAGAGATACATAGTGAGTGATGGGGGAAGAGAGAGGGAGGTAGGAGAGAAAGGGAGAGAGAGGAAGGAAAAGAGAGGGGACTTGAGAGAGAGGAGGAGAGAGGGAGGGATATAGAGATGGAGATGGATGGGGAGAGACAAAGGGATAGAGACATGGAGTTGGAGGTGGAGAGAGAGATGGATAGAGAGATGGGGTTGGATATGGAGATAGGGAGGGAAGAAGACAGACATAGAGAGTAACAAGTGGAGAGAGAGAGGGAGTGACAAGGGAGATATGGAGAGAGAGAGTGTGTATGTTTGGGGGTGAGATAAAGAGACAAAGAAGAAGAGATGGAGAGAAAGGGGAAGAGAAGGAGAGAGAGAGGAATATAGTGACAAATTTAGAAGGTGGAGAGAGAGAGAGAGAGAGAGAGAGAGAGAGAGAGAGAGATGGATATGGAGGGGGAGAGAGAGGGAGGGAAGGGGAAGATAGAGAGAGGGAGAGGAGGGAGTGATATATAGATAGAGTGGAGAAAGGGAGTGTATGTTTTTGGGTTGATATAGAGAGACAAAGGGATATAAAGATATATATGGAAGGTGAAGACAAAGAAGAGATAGATGGAGACAGGGAGGGAGGGACTAAGAGATTGATAAATATGGAGTCAGAGAGTGTGTGTGCTTGTGGGGGTGAGATAAAGAGACAAAGAAGGAGATATGGAGAGACATATAGATATATATGGAGGGGGAAGAGAGGGAAGAATATTTCTTACAATAGATGCATTGATTTCAATGTAGATGGTGATTTCTAACCCTATTGATTGCTTGCACTAGATGGATTTATTTTAGTGTAGATTTTGATTTCTAATGATATTTGATTACTTGCACTAGATGCATTGATTTCAATGTAGATGATTTATTATTATATTTGATTTCTTCCACTAAATGCATTGATTTCAGTGTAGATAGTGATTTCTAATCCTTTTTGATTGCTTGCACTAGATGCATTAATTTCAATGTAGATGTTGATTTATAAGTATATTTGATTGCTTACACTATATGCATTTATTTCAATATAAATTATTTCTAATCCTAGTTGATTGCTTGCACTAAATGCATTCATTTTAGTGTAGATGGTGATTTATAATCCTATTTGATTGCTTGCACTAGATCCATCGATTTTAGTGTATATGTTGGTTTCTAATCCTATTTTGTTACTTGCACTAGATGCATTGATTTGAGTGTAGATTTTGATTTTTAATCCTATTTGATTATTTGCATTAGATGCATTGATTTCTGTGTAGATGTTGTTTTCTAATCTTATTTGATTTCTTGCATTATATGCATTTATTTCAGTGTATATATTGATTTTTGATTTGATGTATTTGGATGTATGATGGTACATTAGTTTTAAAGTCATTGGATTAATAGTGTGCATTGATTTTAGTGTAGATTTTGGTTTATAATGATATTTGATTACTTGCACTAGATGCATTGATTTCAATGTAGATGATTTCTTATTCTATTTGATTTCTTCCACTAAATGCATTGATTTCAGTGTAGATGGTGATTTATAATCCTATTTTATTGCTTGCACTAGATGCATTAATTTCAATGTAGATGTTGATTTATAATTATATTTGATTGCTTACACAATATGCATTTATTTCAATATAAATGATTTCTAATCCTATTTGATTGCTTGCACTAAATGCATTCATTTCAGTGCAGATGGTGATTTATAATCCTATTTGATTACTTGCACTAGATGCATTGATTTTAATGTATATGTTGGTTTCTATTCCTATTTTGTTACTTTAACTAGATGCATTGATTTGAGTGTAGATGTTCATTTTTAATCCTATTTGATTACTTGCATTAGATGCATTGATTTCTGTGTAGATGTTGTTTTCTAATATTATTTGATTTCTTGCATTAGATGCATTGGTTTTAGTGTATATGTTGATTTTTGATTTGATGTAATTGGATTTATGATGGTACATTAGTTTTAAAGTCAATGGATTAATAGTGTGCATTGATTTCAATGTAAGCACAAAAAAAATATTGACAATGTAGAACAATTTTTGTGTTATAGTAATTAAATCTAATAATATTGGAGACAAAGAGAGACAAGGTATGATGTTTACAACAACCACTCGAGCTAAATATTTAAATTGTTTATGATTTATGATTTCTACTATCTTTTTAATATAATCGATATGGAAAGATGACAAAAAGGGTGACAATAATAATATTAGAGGAAAATAATTTGAGATTGATCACAACGAAGGCTATTTCTAATTGACTACATTCTTATTATTCACATCTTCTATCATTCAATATTATTACATTGTCACTTTGCATTCAAAAAAATTATTTCATCATTTTTCATCATTAAAGTTATTTTACAATATTTACAATCTCAACAAACTAGGTAACTACGAAAATTTAAAATTAAAATGAATCGATAAATCTCAAACATATTTAGCATATTTAAAATTGTTATATTAACATTAGATGTATTTACATATTATTGATAAAATTAATCATATTTTCCTCATATTATCGATATATTTTCCTTGGTCACACATGACTGAAACCAGCCTAGATCCATCTTAACTCTGGATCTATCAAGTGCCAAGAGGGATCAAATCTCTCGAGGTGCAAACCTTTCCTCAATTTTTGCACTAAAAAAAGAGGTTTTCACCTCTAGATATTCGATCCCTCTCGGCCCTTGATAGATACAGAGTTAAGATGGATCTAGGCTGGTTATATATAGTGATGTACAATGGAAAAACACACAAAAAAATGTTTTTATAATATATTTTCCCCCTTTGGAGGTTTCTTGATTTATTTAATATTATTCCTTGTGTCCCTTGCTTCATGAATGGTTGCTAGAGCAAAAAAATTGATATCACTATTGTTGACAAATCGGGAAAAGAAAACACTGTTGCACATTTCCTTCCCAGGATTACTAACAAAAGTGAAGCTATTCTTATAGAGGACACTTTTCTTGATAAGCATCTATTTGGTATTATCTACTAATATACCATTGTTTTTAGATATTTCTAACAATTGGTTGTAGGAACATTTTTGACACATCTCTCGCCAAAAGAAAACAAAAAATTATTAAATAAAGTGCAACATATTCTTATGTTAAGGATATCTCTCTCACACATTGAGGGATATTGTAATCCAACGTTATGTTGGAGAGAATGGGGTTTATGACAACCTAAAATCTTGTCACGATGAACCTTGAAGGGGGTACTTTGTGAATAAAAGAATTGCACACAAGGTGTTGCATGTAGGTTATTATTGGCCTACATTTTGTAAGATGCTAAAAATTACATGAGACACTACAACAATTTCTCAAAGATGGGACACACTATTTAGTTTGATGAGATGCCACTACAAAATTTGCTCATGGTGGAGCACTTTGATAAATGGGCTTTATATATTGTGGATCCTATCAAACCACCTTATAGATGGAATACTCATATATTGGTTTCATTGCTTATGTTACCAAAGGGGTTGAGGTCAAAACACTTACAAGTGATACAGAAGAAGCAGTAGAAAATTTTCTTTATGAGGAGATCTTTGTCCACTAAGGTGTACCATGAGAATTGTTATAGACTAGCGGATTCAATTCAAATCTAAACTCATTAAGACTATTACAAAGTACTGTTAGATTCAACATAGAACATATACACCTTATCATCCATAATCTAATGGGAAAGTGGAGGTCATTAACAAAATCCTAGAATCCATATGAACTAAGATTACATATATTTTTCAAGGATTGGGCTAATAGACGTACAAAATTTTTATAGGCTTACCACACCACATGGTGGAATACCATAGACTTTACCCCTTATGATCTTATGTATGGTGAGCATGTTGTATTTCCTTTTGAGTTTGAAGTTAAAACACAGAACTACATTACAGGTTGGATTGAATTTGTCAGAAGCTTAGAAGCACCAGTTGCCCAAATGAATAAATTTGATGAAACATGTTAGGATTCCTTGCATAACACATATTTTCTTAAAAAATAGAGAGAAGAGTGGCATGAAAGATTCATTAATAAGAAAAAATTCCAGGTTAGATACTAGGCTCTCACATATTATTCCAATTTTAATGTTTTCAAAGGAAAATTTTGTAATTGTTGATTAGGAACATATGGGGTTGAAATTGTATCTGATAATTCTATTATCAAGTTACATACCATAGATGAAGAAAAAATATATTTTTTGACAATTGGTCATCGATTGAGGCAATATTAAAATTGATGATCCAAAGATACATTTGTAAGATATCTTAATCATTGTTCAAATTTGGCGATTGTGCTATGAATTTAAGCTTTTCGCAACATGATATTCTTAGTATCTATGAAACATAATAACGAAAATAATAATTTCACTTGTGAAAATCCCTTTTGGGACATGGCTGGAAAAATATTGTTTGAACACCAACATGTTGTAGACAATTTTTGAGTTAGGAAAAGAGAGAAACAAATAATGTCCTTTTCTCACTTTTTAGTTCTACTATTTTAAGCTTTATGACTTCATCATTTGTTTCAAAGATTGATTTCACATTTTACTATAGAACTTGATTTCATTGTTTGCTGCAAAATTGGATTTTAACAATTGTTGTAGAGATAAGTTGAGTGCACTTAATTGATTGCTATAGATCTAGTTCATCATTTGTAGTATATCATGGCTATTGTAGATCCTGTTTGAGATGGCTCATAAATTTAGTTTTTTGTTAGCTATAGATCGTTGCCTGCCATGGAACTCTATTTACAACAAATCCTATAATTTCAATGGAATCTCATTTACTACAAATCCTCATATGATCTAAATATTATCTTTATCTATCATGGATCCTCTTCTACCATGAAATCATTCATCGATCACATAAACCATTTTCCACCACTCTTTTCATATTGGTTGATTAAATGATCCAGTCATTGTTACAAATCTAGGTAAGCTAATAAAGTTACATGCCACCTCACTTATACTTACAAATTCATAATTTTGTATCACAGTCACTTACTTTGTCAAACGATTGAGGGTGGACTATATTAATTAGAGGGAGATATGTATTCAAATCATTATAATTTTCTAATGTCATCACTCCTTGTTCTCGTTTTTTCCCCATTACAATTCCCACCTTTCTTGATATTTTCATCCCACCATCCTACATGTTATACTCACCTCAGTCATGCCCCTATGATTTTTACTTGATTTGGGCGATTACTAGCATATTTTTCAATACCAACTAGTCATTTCCCCCTTATATTCCTAATTTGGCATACTAATTTCCATATTCCATAGCAATTGAAAATTATGTGCAATGTTGTCAGTACTATTTCGAGACATTGTTCACTTGTTGTTACTTTGAGGCAATGCTTGTTATTACTTGTTGTTACTTTGGGACAATAACTTCTACTAATCCCTATGTTTGTTTCTTAACATTGTTACTCTTCATCATGGGAGGCTTCATGTAGAGGTATTAAATTGTAAGCTTATTATGGTTACAAAATAAACATGAGGTATACCAATTTTTTCTTAAAGTAGGCTAGATAACATACTTTGAAAGGTTTCGAGGGTTAAAATTGTTTGTTTCCCTTGAGTTTGCATAGGTTTTTCATTTAACCATTTCCATTGTGCATGGGGTTCATGTGAAAGTTATTGAAGAATCCATTGCTTGAGTGAATGACTTAACACAAATAGGGGTAATGTGGTTCTCTAGAACATTTATGTTGTATCAGGATTATAATAACTTCTTGGTAGGGGATGAGATAGTTGAGATGGGAAAAAGGGTGTGAGACATCTTTCTTTATGCCACACATAAAAAATTGTAGCATATTTTGTGTAAAAATATTTAACCTGTGAAAGGAAACATAACCTATTATTTGGAAACCATTTTAAATTTATTTCACACCTATGACACCAACAACTAATCAAGATTACATATATTCTACTTAATATATTGTAGTTGACAACAAAAAATATTGGAGGGATAAGAATTCCTAATGAAATTTTCAGTCATCATGGGTTGGTTAAACTGTTGATTTTGGAGGCCTTATCCAATGTTATCACTCAGTAATTTCTCCAGGTTCAAGAGAAATAGTCCGAGGTAACCACAAACCTACTTTGGAAATTTAGGATCTAGCCTTCCTAAATTTCAGAGAGGGCTCTCTCTTTATGATTTAACTTTGTTTTTGTTTAATGTTTTAGGATAGTTATGATAGAACAATTGGTTTTGGTTTTTAATTGGTTTGGTGGGAAAAAAAATCACTTAAAGGTAAAATAGGGAGGAATCTACTTGACCATTGGGCTAATGGAGTCTAATTCTAGATAGCAGTACTAGAAGGCAAGGCCAAAAGGATGCAAATGTATTCAGGGCAAGATAGATAACCCTTAGAATTTTGGATATAAGGTTTTTGATGAAATGGTGAAGTCGGGACAAAGGGAAATGAAGGATCCTTTGATCCAGACAATAGAGGAAGGAGGCAGAAATCAAACGAGAGTAGGAGCAGTTAAGAATTCCTAACACTAGAAATCAGTTGAAAACAGTTAAATGGTAACTTAGTTAAGACAGGGAGCCATAAGCTAGTCCTGAAGTAATATTCCTAGTTACTCATTAAGAAAGAAAAAACACATAATGAAATGAATGGAAATTCAGAAAATAAACAATGACAAGATAGATGCACTTTACTCTTTAACTTATCACGAGAATCCTGAATTATGATGTCCAATTAGCTTTGTCCAGTCTGCTACTTTTGAAATCAACACATGTAGGCCTCCAATGTATCAACAAAAATCTATAGTAATCTTAGCAATTTTATTCCACACAAAATACTTCAAAGAGTGAAGTATTTATACAAATTCTAAACTAAAATATCTTGAAAAATATCAAGATTGGTTTACAAAATATCTCAAACTGTTTTACATAAATAGAACTTAATAAAAGGACACTCAAAACTAATGAACCTATTTGGAACTATACTCATGGATATATGATGAATAAGAAGAGAATTCGAATTTGAGCTCAACTCTTAGTTGATGATGAGGCATCCAAGTCACTAACTGTTTCCTTTCTTTGTGCATTCTGCTCCAACAATTCTACAAACTTGGGGTCTAATGATACCTTTGTATTTCTCAATATGAAATATATATGTAAAAAGTGAAAGAGGTTATTGTATCTAAATATGTTTTTGAGATAAACCTCTCTTAGTTCCATAAAATGATGCTCCAGATGTTCACAATAGGCTCTGCAAAAAGATGTGTAAAACAAAGTTTTACAGAGTCTAAAAAATAGATTGTAAAGATGCGCATGTATCTTTCATTTTGTAATAGCCGTGCACAAAGTGAAATAATTTTTTGTAGATGGATCTCTTAGGAACAAAAACCTCCTTCAGTTTTTTAAGATGTATCTATGATTGGCCACAATATTCTCTGCAAAATGATGACTTAACAGGAATTTTCTGCAAAAAGTGCTTTCCAATATTGTTTAATATTTCTCAATCCATAATGGCTGTTAGAAAAGTGAGAGCGGTTTTTGTAGTTGGACACATTAAGAACATAAATGTCTCTCAGTTTTGAAAAATTCATCTTGGATTGGTCACAATAGTTTCTGCAAAACAATGACTTAAACATGAAATTTCTGCAAAAATGTTCCTTCTTGTTATGTTTTCATCTTTTCACCTTTTTGTTCTTTTAACTGTTTTAATTTCACTTTGGATAAAATTCATTGTTGGTGAAAGTATTTTCATCTCTTTTTACCATTACTGACTCTGTTTTTACTTTTAATTTTTTACCTTGACTGCTCTGTAACTTTGTTTTAACTTTCACTCTGACTTTTACCTGATACACTTTAACTCTGATGCTCTTTGACTGTTTTGTTTTCACTATCATTGTGAATTTTGATTTCAATTTTACCATTAACTGTGCACATTTCATCATTTTGATCTCTCTCTGACTTGGTTTTATTATTTCTTTGTATACAAATTGTTTGTTGAATGAAGCTTTTGAATTAAAATCTGAGAATTTGGAGCAAACAATTTTGTCAACTAGTATTGAAACTGTTGGTCCAAATCCATATTCTGATAACAACCTGCAAAAATAAAACAAATTTTTAATGAAATCCAGGTTTGCAGGGAGGTGATTGAAGGTTTTTTGAAAGACTTGTGGAATGAGATCTGTCTGTGGAGGTTTAACTTTGTTTTTTAGGCAATTTTGGGCTACTTCTGCAAGATTAGATTGTTTGCAGGAGTAATTTTCTTTAACAGAGGGAAAATTGAGCAAATTTGGTCAAGGATATTCTATTTTGTTTTCTCTGCGTTTCTTGATAGAGAAATAGGGATTCAGGGTATCTTCAGGGCTTTTTATCCTTTTAGATCTTTAAAATGGATTCTTAAACTCTGAAAATTGATAAAATTTGCTTGAAAAGGCACGCAGAGGATAAAGGGTTTCACGATTCTTGGTTGAAATGCTGGCTTCAACAATTTATCTGGAGCAATGCACAACTCCTCAATAGTATTCACAGGTATTTTTTAGCAACTTCAAAGGTTTTGGGCGTAACAATGGCAACCAGGGGCTTAAAAGGATTTATTCAGAGCTTTTTTGACAGTCGGGAGGCAGTGCAGAGGGTTAGAACGCACAATAAGGAAATAATGAATGTTGTTCAAAGGTTTTAACCATACATATTGGTCGCATTTAATCAACATTAAATTTCTATCGCATCAAGAGGGAAGCGGTTTCAGAATTTAAATGTAAAACCAAATAGTGGTTATCGTGCAAGGTTCAAGTGGTAAGCTATTTTATTCAAAACACACGTGATCAAATGAATGTAGGCCACGTGGAGGGGGAAGGTATCGCGAAACCACCCATTCACATGCATTTTGAGTTCGGGTGATCGATCACTTTTTCAACATGATATCGTATATCTTCCGTTGGATCTGAGGGATGAATGCGAAGGGTCAGGATTGAATGGGAAGCTGCGATGAAATAAAATGGTGGGACCAGGGAAAATTATGCGCTGGGATATACATATATATTGCAAAGTATGTGAGTGGGAGCGTATGGAGCGGGGTTAATATATGGTTTACGCGATATCGTATATCTGCCGTTGGATCTGAGGGATGAATGCGAAGGGTCAGGATTGAATGGGAAGCTGTGATGAAATAAAATGGTGGGACCGAGGAAACTTATGTTCTGGGCTATATATATATATATATATATATATATATATATATATATATATATATTGCAAAGTATGTGAGCGGGAGCGCATGGAGCAGGGTTAATATATGTTTTAACCTAGGTCAAATTTATGTATAGAATAAGGCTATTACATATCGGGGAGAAAACACGGGAAATGTTTAACCATTTAATGGATTAAAATCTTAGTTGCATATTGTTAAAACCTTAGGTTAAAAGGTGATGCGGAGAAAGATTTAATGAGTATATTACAAAGGCGAGGGGGTTGCTTTTTGTAACAAACTTTATTCCGTCTTAACACTTAGGATAAACATGGAATGGACAATATTTTTGGGCATTCAACACATAGGATATGTATGAAAGTGAGATTCTCATTTTTTATTTTATTATATAGTTTTAGACTTTTGAAAAGGTCTATAACCATAGGGGGCGGGGTGTTAGATTAATGTTAGTTTTAGACCAAAGGGGTATAACTTGGGATTTTAATTCGGCATGTGCATATTAACTTTGGTCTAAAAACTATATAATAGTGGGTTTTAGGGGGTTATTTATCATAAAGGGAATTATATAGGTAGGATAAGGTAATTTTAGGGATTTAATAGCATAAGTTAGAAATTAATATGACAAGGGGAAAGGTATGCACAAAAAATATACTTATATGACTAAGTAAAGTGAAAACCTTAATGCTAAGTTTATCATTTTGATGATTTCACCAATTTTACTTAGGATAAGATGTTTTTTGAGGGTTTGTATGCTTTTTGAAATGGAGGAAGTTAATCAAAATGGGATATTATGTATCTTTGAGTTGTGATGGGTGAATGAAGGGTAAATAATGATAATTGGGGATTAATATAGGAATTCAACACTTTTAACTAACAGTCATTGAGCGTTAGGTCTGGTCCCAACAGAAGTCAGAGAAATGCTTTGAGCCCCTTTGACTGAAAGTATAGAATGAAGAATAACTATAAGGGATGGAAATTAGTGATTTTTTGCCCGGTGATGAATATTACATGCTTTTTCCCACTTCTTTCTACCTACCCAACATTACTCTAACATTTTTTCTTCCTTTTGGCAGGTGCATTTAAGCTTGCAACCTTGAAACATTTATTCTTTTGAAAGCATAAACTATCTAATTCTACCTTATTTCATTCGAGGGCTCAGATTAAACTGATGAGCTCCTCATTATTCTCTACCTACCTACTAATTTTTCAGGATTAAACTGTCTGACAAATCTTTATTCACTATCTAGAACATGGAAATTGAAAACATGACAAGTCAATTTTAAACAGTTTAACTCATCATGGATTATGGCATTTATTGAGACTCTGCCATAATCATTTGCAAAAAGTAAAAAGTAGTGGCATTTGGACTTGCACACTTTCATGTTTTATTTTCATCTTTTTCTTTTTGGGTCTATATTTTTTAAGTCCTTTGATATTTCTTTTAGGACTTTTACCCTCTTTTTGATTTTTTGATTTTTTCTAAATATGGGAAAACAACTTGCAGAAAGCAAGGCATGTACATATTTACAAGACTATCAAAGTCAATTCAAAAATTATGAATCCTATATTTATAGGACCCTAACATCCAAGACAATTCAAACATGGGAATATTTACAAATAACTCCACAAATTCAAAGAGTAAATAATAATTAAGTAGAGGGGCAAAAAAATGGTACATTAATAACGAGATTAAGAGGTAGAAGAGTTCGTTGAGAAACATTAGGATAATATTGATCAACTTGAATAAGAAATACATCCTCGAATTTTGTTCAAATTGATAATGACATTGAAATAACAGGTGAATATACTCTAAGCTAATAAATTTATTCATGTCCTATTGTTGAACAAGTTCATGTTGATATAGGAGCGAGTGCATGTACAAAGAAAAAAGTAAGATCCACAATAGATAAGATTTCAATTAGAATTCCAAAAAGGAAGAGGACAAGGTTCATTGTTACAGTGTAAATGGTGAGTATTTGGGATAATATTAGTTCTTATACACAAGAATAAATACCAATAAAACATGTGATTTATACACAAGAACCATTCATAGGGGTTTCTTCTATTCAAATGACTAAAAAAATGATTAAGAAAGAAGAAATGGATGTTGTTGCATGAGAAACAACATTAGAAGATCTTACAACTACTACAAAAGATCCAAGAGTAGCAAAATTTGTTAAATAATATCCCCAAGAGATAGATATTGTTTCCCCATAATAACTTGTTGGAGGAACTTGTTGTAGAAGTAGTCTCCCTTGTTGAACAAGTTATTGTAGAAGTAGTCTCCCCTATTGAAGAACACGGATTTGTTGTAGAAGTAGTCTCCCTTGCTAAAGAACATGATATTATAAAAGCACTAGAATTAGGTGGAGACCTTGTTGGGAGTCCCCTATAAAATTTTCGAAGATAAGAACCTTGGGCCATAGGACCTGACGAAGATGCTATTATGAAACTATTTGGGAAATCAAAGAAAAGGATCCCCAATTTTTTAATAGGTAATCCATACATGAAACCTTCCTACTATAATATTTGAAAATAAAATTCTAAGTTGAGCACGGAAAATTAAAGGTTAAAAAAATAGTTGAAGACCATAAATAAAATATTAAAAGAATATAAATCTCATGAGGGGATATACACCATTGTCCAAGCCCTTCAAAAGTGTGCTTAATCAACTTTTGTGACCCATAAGGGCGACCTTGATATAGAAGTAATGTTTGAACCTATTGCTATAGAAGCAATACCTAGGCCTATTTCTACAAAAGCACCCTTGGGAACTACAAGTGATGAGTTCATTATTGCCGATTCTCTTGATATTTCCATTTGGCCCATTGAATCTACCACAAATATCACATGGTATCCCATAGAACTTGTTGCATCCCCTAAATAGGTTATAGGATATAATACTAAATTTATTGCTTCAACTAATACTAACTTGAGAGACGAGGCTTATAATAATCTAATTGATAAATCTATTATAAGATCCCTTTCTATAGAAGAAAATTTAAAATCAATTCTTGAAGCAGGGGTTAATCAAGCCATATTCACTTAATAGGTTGAGAAACTACTACTTATAACATCAACTACTAAGGTTCATGAAGGACATGCCACAAAAGGTGATAAATTTTCCTTATGGGTTCGAATAGAAGAATAATGGTAGAGCCATTTCCCTATCCAAGATATGGAAACCAAAACAAATGAAGATATCCCAATCATTGTTACATATTCATGAACTTAAATATGTAAAACCATGTATGATTGTTTTAAATGACACATGTGATCATGCAAAATGTACCTAAATATCACCTTTAATAGACATCTACACCTAATTATAACATTCATATTTTCAAATGCATAATGTATCACATGTGTTTTGTAATTTGAAATTTAAATCTAGATTCATTTTAAATATCAAATTTGACAAAACAACAAGTTAAACAAAACATAATCTTATCATCCAAGTTAACAAATTATACCAACATGTGATCACATGAAAAATGTAACGACTAAATGCAAATGTAATTCAATCATTGTTACATATTCATGAACTTAAATATGTAAAACCATGTATGATTGTTTTAAATGACACATGATCATGAAAAATGTACCTAAATATCACCTTTAATAGACATGCACACCTAATTATAACATTTACATTTTCAAATGCATAATGTACCACATGTGTTTTGTAATTTGCATTTCAATCGAGATTCATTTTAAATAACAAACTTGACAAAACAAAAAGTTAAACAAAACATAATCTTATCATCCAAGAACTAAAAAATTACACTAACATGTGACCACATGCAAAATGTAACAACTATTCATAATTTAAAATCATTCAATAAAAGTAAATATAATGTAACTAACCAAAATGTAAAATATGTCCAAAATTTATATCATTCATTAAAATTAAATATAACACATGTGTACTAGATATAAAAATACCGTTGAAAGTAAAATGTTACACATGCATCAAGTTATAGAAAATTAAATATAACATGTACTGTAAAAAACTGTTAGCACCTAATTTGAACCTTAGGCTGAAGAAAGGCAAATCAGGGTAACCTCAAACCACGCTCAGCATTGTAGCTAGCCCTACAAGGTCAGGAGAGAGCTCTCTCCATGAAAAATGTTCAATGAAATATAACTGTGAACTGATTTTAGGCTAGGTATAATAAACTCGGAATGTTTTTATAAATTTTTTAGGGTTGTATGAACAGATGGGGTTGGGCAGTTTGAAACTGGGGAATTAAATCAGAGATACAGGGTATTTTGTGGGGCAAGGTAGGCAGGATTTTAACAAATTAGTTTTAAATGATGATGGAATGTGTAAGAATAGTGAGAAGCTGAAAAGGGCATAGGAGATGGATCCTTTTCAAACAACATAAAACATCAAGTATTGAATGATTTCCCAAGGCAGAGCATTATACAATGGATTCCACCTATCTATCTTGAAAAAATTCAACCAGAAATATGAATGAATGAATGGCAAACATAAAAATTTAATAGATGATCACAAAGGAAAGAATAGTGCTAAAATCCATACCACAGGGATCCCATAAATCAGTGCTGCATTTCTTTATTAATTCCCTGCCAAACTGTTACAAATGGAGCGTAGAGCGTCCTCAATGATTTCCAACTTATTCCACACTTTTTTCCCTCTTTACAAATGATGAAGAAATTACATTAAATAGACAGAAATTGAGGGGAGTAGGTCCATAGAAGAAGGAGCTGTTTCACTAGCCCAGAAACCGAAATCTAAACGTAGGATAAATAACAACAATTTTCCCCTGAAAAGAAGGAGAACAAAACATTTTGACCATCTTGAGGATTCGCTGTTACACCCAACGAATGAAAATAGGAAATCTGAAGAACATATCCCTTTTTCATCGCTGCTGTAGATGTCTCTGTTTCACAATTAGTTCATGGCCTTTGACCATTGTCTCTGTCTTTACTCTTTGAAGAAAAACCAACTGTCGAAGAATAATGCCTTTTGAAACCGATGAAAACCATATTTGCCGTTTCAATGAAGAAAAGTCCCTTTTGGGTGAAAAAGAGCAAAGGAAAGGATGGTGAGCCCAAATCGCGATCGCAAATTGCAATTTCAAATCGCAATCGGGAGGGGGGAAGGTGTATCACATAATGGAGCGATGCGTTTAGATACTTGCGATGCGATAGTGTATAGGGGAAATGGGGGAATCGCAATCGCGAATCAGAGATCGCAGTGGAAGAGGAGTGGGCACGTCGTAATGATAACTTGCAATGCGATGGAGTAATAGAATAGAGCGACGGTAATAAGCGAGGTAAAGTGATGTCTGATGGCATAATGGAAAAATCCCTTTAAAACAAATTAAAACAAGTTTTACGCTTTTACATAGGGAAAAACCATTTTTCATTGAAAAGGCGGAAGGGATTTAAGGTGGGACCCATGGAAATCGCAATCGCAAATCGGTGGATGAGTGGAGTGGGAGCAGAGTGTCGGGAAATGTCGATTGTGATGGTGCGATGGCTTGTGAGCCGTCCGATTGGGAGGGCGGATCGACGGTGGAGATGCCATCAGTGAGATTCAATCACATCGGAAGTTGTCATGGGAGCAGGGAAAAAGTTGGGAGTGCTGCGCAGTTGCGATGCAATCAAGCGATTGTGATCGGATGTGGGCTGCCAGATCGCTAAGAAGATCAACGGTCCAGATGTGATCGGAGGTGGGTCAATCGTATCAGCAGTTCGAAACTATGCGATGTGATGAATCAGGGGAAAGGATTGCGATGATGCGATTGTGATCGGATCGAAGGGATCGGAGATGGTTTAATCGCATCGGAGGAAAGGGGATTACAAAAACTTTAGAATTATGTGAAAAGGTAGAAGTTATAAAGTCTAAGGGATAAATGAGAAAAGGGGTAAGGTTAGGCTTTTGGAGACTTTTATTCACTTAGGCACATTTTCTAATCCAGAAGTCAGTTTTAGGAGCATAATATATCGTTGGAAAGCTCTTTTCGGGCTCTTTCTAATGGACATACTTAGAACATGATTCTGCACTAAAAATACTGTGGAAATCACCTTTGAAAAGCAGGGTGGTGGCTTTGTGGAGATAACAACTTCTGAAACTCAACTTATTACATATGAAGACATAAAATTACATAAAAGATAATAATAAAAGAAAAGTACCATGTTTTCACCTCAAAACATGTTTTGAAGTGAAAATTACATCAAGTTTAATAAAACTACTCTTTGATTTTTCCAGATACAGTGCCTTTGAGTTTATTTGACCTCCTCATGACCTTGCTGATATTTATTGACACTTGACTCATTAATTTGACCATGATGAGACCCTAGAACCAAATAAGACCAAACCTATGACCTAATAATATGATTTTTGGAGTGAAAGTGAATCATTACTGAAGACCATAGAGAGGAGAATCATCAAGTTTCACATGAGGGAAAACTGATGAAAGACCACTACCGTCAATGAATCCATGACCTAATGGAATGATGAAAATTTATGGTATGGGACTCCTACTATGCAAATGCAAAAGAGCAAATTTGATCACTGATGGCAGTATGACAAAAATGACACTAACAAAAACTATATTAAATAAAATGTTGTGCATCAATATAGAGAATTTGGCGGAAATGTATTTTCCAGCAACCTCCTTGTGCTCTCATCTAAAGAATTGAGAACTTGCACAACATGTGTCATTGCATATATATACTCGTATAAGAACTTTATGTATGTATTAACATTAAATTTTAATATATTAAAATTTAATGAGAATGTAGAACTTCATTAAAAAAAAACAAAATGAAAAAAAATAATTTAAATTTCATGCAATGCCTCATGTAGTTCCCCCTCGATTGTCCTGTGTTGGCCCTATATATATATATATATATAAATAAATTTATGTATGTATTAAAATTAAAATTTAATGTTTTAAAATTGAATGAGAATGTAGAACTTCATAAAAAACAAAATAAAATTTCATGCAATGCCTCACGTAGTTCCCTCTCCATTGTCCCGCGTTGGCCATGCATCGATGCATCCTCCTGGATAAACCGTAAAACACACACACACACACAGAGGGATATATATATTAAAATTTTAAAATTTTTCAAATGAAAATGCATAAACTAATGAAATTTATTAAAAAAAAATGTTATACAACTTCTTCAAATTGTTTGGATGTTCCTACCCCCTTCGTCGACTCGATCGCTAAATTCCTTGGAGAAGAGAAATCATCTCCAAAAACCTAAAATTCAAAAATTTTAGAACTATATAATAACTCAAGATATATCTCATTTTTTAATGAAACTTGCACTTCAATTTATAACTTGAAACACAAGAGAAAAATTGAATACTTTTGAAAGTGGATTATTTGGCACTTCTGGCACATCTCCAAACATGGAAGAAGATGGTGGCTCCATTTCAAAAACACCGGATGGAAGCAGAATCTGTTAACATGTAATTATATACATGTGTACACATAATTATTTCTTTTAAAAATATACACCTCATGATATGTCAATATAATAATAAAAATAATAATTGTACATCAACATCATGAACTCTTAAAACACAATAACATTTCCAAAAATATCATCTCGATTGTCAGAAACTGAACCTTGGACCATGATATTATCAAAATTTTCATTAATCATGCGTATAAACTACAAATGGTGGACATATGATACATTTATGTTAGAATAACACACACACACACACAGATATATGTATATGTATATGTAAATTACAAATTACATTGAAATATACACCCTAACTATTAACACATACCGATCCCATGCCCTATTCCTCATGAATAATTAAGAACTTCCAACCATTGCGAAAATGCTTTGCATATGTTCTAAGCTCTTCAATATTCATGTTGTATATCTCCTCATCTATATTATATACAAAATTAGCACGTGCATTATCTCATGCTCTTTGTCGATTTAGACCATATCAATTCCACCAAGTCCATTCTGAACATTTTCTATGATGGCATCCCTTGCTTCATGAATAATTTGAGCAGTGGCATCCATCTCTGACCACAAATTTTCCACATGAGGAGTTCTTCTTAACAAAGGTGGCTCAGAGTGAGGCAACTCAGTAACATGCTTAGCGCCCTTACGGTCACATAATCGACCTTTCCTAGGACCAAATAATTCAGAAGGAAGGTCATTATAATTGGGTTTTATTCCCAAAAATAATTCTGCATAAAATAAATTTTCAAGATAAATAGGAACCTCGTCATTCCATGGTAGTTTTCCACAGGCTGCAAGGTGCCTATCATACAAATGACATGCTATATTAGGGTGCTTGAAATATTGCATCGTAAACATCTTTCTTTTCGGCCCTTCTTTGAAATTAAACATAGATTTTTCCATTTGTTTTGTCACCCAGTTTTTAACATCGACCCATGTATTGGGACCCATTACTGCTTCCTTTATTTGCCTCATAATTTCTACAAAGGTATCGATGGCTGGCCCAAGTTTTTTGTAAACATATACAAGTGTGCTTAGAGACTTCGTAACTACTACTAAGCGTTCCCGACTCTCTGTAGGGAGCTTCAAAATCCAAATATCTTTCCTCAATCTTGAATAAATACTTTTGCACTTTTGTAATGTGCATTGTTGGATGTTTGTTTCCTAAGGTAAATAATCCGGAATTTCAAATGGATAAGTTGTGGTTGGTGTACAACCTTCTTCTTGAATTATGCGATTTGGCCTACGTCTTTTTCGAGCAACATTTTCACCCTTTCCATCAATATATAAAATTATTTATAAATACAAAATCATGTGAAAAAATGTAAAAAATTATTATTTTTTAAATAAAAAAATTATATAAATAATTTAACAAAATAATAATCATGATAATAAGATTGAGATTGATGGCCACCTCAAGATGGCTGAACACCATCATGCCCACTCGGAGATGGTTGAGAACCAACATGACCACCCATTGATTGGCCACGAGAGGAATGTGTACCACCACTCTCACGCGATTGGCCACCACATATTTATTGTCCACTAGGGGAATGTGTACCATCACCACCACCACCACCCTCACGCAATGAGAGCGAAGCTTCATAAAAAAAACATAATTTCTAATCAATTCAAATATATATACATATACATACATACGATTCTACCTATATATATATATATATATATATATTAACCATACCACAATTGCGTGAACCATGGCCCTCCATTGATTGAGTAGATACTCTTTTCCTCCAAACTCCTAAAAAAATGAAATTTATTAAAAAATAATTTCATTCACTAAATTGATAAAAAATCAATTCCATACATGTATACACATGTATGTGAATAAGATTATATTCAAATATCATTTACAAACTTGCACATTTAATATAAATACCATGAACATGATGGAAATCCCCCAATCCGTGGAAAGTATTTAAGGGGTGAGGTGTTTGAGCTAAACAAGAGAATATATAGAAAAAATGTTGATCATAAATTCACTACCTACTAATAGATCTTAAATTATACTAAAATGAAAATGTAACTAGAGGTTGGCGTAAAGGTTGATGGATATATTCATTGCAACAATTTTGTTAAGAATTAGATAGAGAAATTTTATGGTAGCCCAACTAATCAAAGGAATGTTCATTTAGATAGATAAATTTTATGGTAGCCCATCTAATTAAAGGACATATTTTTATTTGACTAACATGCTCTTGGATTTGGTTGTGAGCTATCATTTTTTTTACTGGCATGTTCTCGAATTGGCTTGCGATCTAGCATTGAAAGAGGCCACAACCTACACGTATCCAATATTTGATGTTTATTTTTTATCCATGCTGATGAAGAATAAGGGAAAGGGCCATAATTTAGATACAATTTTTAGGTGGTTACATTGGACTAAAAACTTAAATTGGAATCACCTCATTTCATGATGAGATTCTAGGATTCTCAAGCAATCCCACAGGGAGCACAAGAACGAGTCACATGTTACCCACCATTGTGATTGGCACCAAAAATGTTTCTTGGATAATGATAATCATACATGTTCTTAATGATTGCATGGACTTTGAGATTGTAAACTTAATATTGCTGTGCAAGTCATCCATAGGTGGTAAGATGAGAAGTCATAAGATATGGAGTCATAACAACACTCTCGATGGAATTTATTATCATAGGAA
Source organism: Pinus albicaulis (assembly GCA_034641835.2). Lineage (NCBI taxonomy): Eukaryota > Viridiplantae > Streptophyta > Pinopsida > Pinales > Pinaceae > Pinus > Pinus albicaulis. Next base: position 728,436,446 of record CM076570.1, on the reverse strand, counting down.
ATTAAGCACATTTATTTTCCATTAAGTTCAAATTTATGTTAGATTTTTTATGGAAGGTGTATTGTGCTAAGAGGAGCTAGTATTTTTATTGTCTCCTACCTATACAATTCAAATCTAAGTATGTGTTCTTTGTTTTCCTAAATAGGAGATTATATAATTAAAATCTAAGTATGTGTTCTTTCTTTTCCTAAATAGGGGATTACACAATTAAAATATAAGTATGTGTTCGTTATTTTCCTAAATAAGGGATTATTCGGTGCATAAATGAACACACTTGTACGAGATTGAATATAATAAATGAGGGAAATTCATTCAACATACATATAAGCAAGACTTTAGAATAGTAACACATGTCAACATCATATATTAAATCATCATAAACCATATATATCAATAGTTGTAATGCACACTACAATTATATACTTAAGAAACGAAGGATAAAATGAACCTAAAAATTATTTTATGGATCACATGTAGAACTCCCACAAACAAATACATTCATATTATGCAAACAATGCGGGTAATTTACCTTAATGAAAAATGTGCATTATAGCATGCATTCCATGACAAGTATAACATCAAATGTCACAAAAAACATAAATCATATCACAAGAGGGAATAAATGGAGCAGAGGTGATCGGAATCTGGATCAGGGGCAAAAATTAGCTGAAAATTCATAGTGCTTAGAATTTCACCAAACTAGAATGACAGCAAATGACTCATCGCCAAGAATCCAACACAACTTGTTTCATCGAAAACAAAGTTTGGATGAAGAAGTTATAGTCTGTTGATCACCGTTTAGAACAAGCAATTTTTTTAAAAAAATTGTAGAACAAGTACAGGTTGATGATGTGGCAACCCAGTGAGCATGAAGGGAACCTTCTTCAGTTTTTGTCCAATGGAACTGTGACAAGAGTCACTGTAGGATTCTCCAATTTTGTTTGTGAAGGTGAAATTTTCCCAATGTCCTCCAAGGTTGAATTTGGGTTCATGAACTTTTATGTGATTGAAATTATTTTTAATGTATTAAGGTTGGATATATATATATCTATATCTATATATATATATATATATATATATATATATATATATATATATATATAATGCTTTATATGGTTTTTATCATATATTATATTATATTATTTTATATATATTAAAATTTATTATTATTTAATCCAAGCTTTAATTATTATATTCTACATTATTTTATACCCAAACTTCAACGGTGACATTAAAGTCTGGTGGCATATTAAAGTATGGGATTAATACCATAGTCTGGGGGCGCATATTACCAAAGTTCAAAATTATTAAATGGTGGAGCACATATTCCAGAAATGTCAAAGGTTTGGTTTATGTACTAAACGGTGGCACTAAGTTCTAAGGTCCGGAGCACATATCATATTGGTTGACAAAAACGTGTATAGAGGGGCGAGGTCGGGGCTCGACCTCATGACATCCCCCATACCTTCTCAGCGTCTTCACCAATAGAATATGCAAGAAGAACTTAAAAGGCTTGGTTCCCAACCGTTATTTAAATTGCAGCTGATTTTCCGATGGCAGAATGGAGGGGGCCAACCCTACAGGCCAGCCCTCCTCCCATGTGTCTGCGCCAAGTGACCTTGACTTAGCGCCTCCCACTAAACGTGCTTAGTGCGCACTTATCACCCATTAATATGTAGTTAAGCCTTAATTAACCTTCGGTTAGGTTGGTAGGATTTTTGGCAGCGCCACCAAATTCCAGGGAACCTCCAAAATTGTCAGAGCTAACTGGCAGTTCTATAGATTTAGAGGCAGAATCTGGGGGAAAATTGAATGAGGCCCATCTTGAGCAATTTTCGACCAATTTTGGCTCAGTAATAGACATTACTAGAATATTGGCATGCTTTGAATCCATTAGAACAAATTGCAAAGGCAGAGGAACAAATCTATAGTGTTTTTGGTCACTTGAAGTATTTTGAAGCCTAGGGCCACCAGGAGGGAAGACCATGCCCAGATCAGCTGAAGGCCAAATGGAGTGAATGAATAGTCATTTTTTGATGTATTTGATGCTCTGAACATAGTGGTATAGTTTTCATAGGCTTTGGAGTACATCTGAAGGTGATTTTGTCACTTTGGAGATTAAAGAAGCCCATGACCACCAGGATGGGAGGTCAAGCCTAGATAAATTGTAAACCAAATTCAGTGATTGAATAGTCATTTTTGGGGTTTTTGAGTGCTCTTAAGCCAATGGAGTAGGTTGCAAATCCATTGGATTAATATAGGTGTTTGTACTCAGAAATTTGACTCATAATCCCAAGAGGGCCTAGCTAGTTAAAGCATGTCCATGGAGGTGTAGCCCAGGAGGAGTGAACTCCATTATCATCCATTGTGTTATGTGATTGATGTGTGTTATATTTATACATTTCATTTATTGTTTATGAGTTTTTAAAGGTTAATTAATTCATACTTTGATCATCAATGAAACATAAAAACTTGACACATAAACCCCTTCACAAGTGGTTAACATGAGACGATCCTAATCACACATTTTTAATACTAATGAGGGAGCTAGCATAGCAATAAATAGTTTTCCCATATTCAGATCAAGTTGGTATCAAAGAAATTTTTTATATCATTTTAGCCAAGGTTAGCTGGAAGAATTAGCTATTGGTTTTTGAATTTGTGCAAGGATAATTTAACTATGAACTTGTACACAGTGAACTTGCAAAATTATGTGTGAAGGAGAAGATAAAAATTGAGAATTTAATTCTAAAATCATAGAAAAGAATATTTGTATGCATTATAGGTGTGATGGCAGCTTCATTAAGTAATGTTTCTAGTCAATCTTCCTTACAAAAAATCTTTTATAAATAGATGTTATAGAAGCTCTAAATCATGATTGATATGATGCAAGAGAAGTATGAAGATAAGAGGGAGAGTGTTAAACTTCAAGATCAATTGATTGCCATGAAGGAGGAGAAGAAAGAGATTCTTGAAAATATGCATGAGATGGAGACTCAGCTGCATATTGCAAATGAGAACCTTGAAAAGATGCATGAGATGGAGACTCAGCTCCATGATGCCAAGGAAGCCTTAGCCATGTATATGGATGAAAAAGAGGTATGCAATTCAAGTTTATCTTCAATTTCCTCTCAAAATGAATGTGTAGGTGCTTTTTAATGACACACTAGACTAATAGAGTCCAAATTTTTGATGAATATGAGATATGAAGGTAAAGGATTGGGAAAACATGCACAAGGCATAGTTGATCCAATTTTTGTTGAGGAAAGGCCTAAATATTTGGGTCTTGGTTATGGAAAACATGATGGAGAAAGCTCTAAAGCCAAGGAGGCACATGAAGGTGTTTCAAGAAGGATTTTAATTTCATGTTCATTACCTCAAGCTTGTGAAGATTGTGTTCATGAGGAATGCAAAATTTTTACACCCAATTTGCAAGAAGGCGGTCATAAGCATGTAACTAACAAGAATGGCGAACAAGAGGATATTGAAAGCTCTAAAGTCTTTGAATTCATTGTTGGTATTCCGAAGAGAGCCACTACCTCATAAAATTAACCTCCTCAAGAAGGCGACAAAGGTGAATGTTCAAGGTATAAATCTGATTTTAATCAAGTAGATTTTGATTATGATAGACATGGAAAATTCTCACATAAGATTTGGAGAAAAGTTGCATGTTCCTTTTGTGGTTTGAATAACCATAATGTTTCAAGATGTTGGAATAAGATAACCATGCATAGTAAAATTTTAAAGAAAAGGAGGCAAGAAGCCAAAGGTCCATTGGACAAAGAAAACCATTTTGAAAAGAAGATGCAATTGTTTTGCACTCATTGCCATAAGCAAGGTCATCTTGTAGACAAGTGTTGGAATTTGTATCCAACAAGTCATATACGACATTTGAAGAAGGTGGAGAAAGGGAATGGCAAGAATGGAAAAGAAGATTCCATAATTGATGTGGGTCAAGATGATTCACATGATGATGATGTGCAACTAAAATAAGCACCATTGAAATGGTTTGGTAAGAGATGGTTAGATTTATTATCCAATTAAGGCTTTGCATGTATTTTGATTTTGATGTATTCTTTGCCAATGGAATGCATGTTGCATGTTTATGCCAAGAAGGTGATTGAAAGTGGAGTATGTTGACTCACTTTATTGCAGAAAAAATTGTTCATTTTAGCTTTTTAAGTACATGCACATATGAATGGGGTTCTTGTACTTATGATTGTACTTGTGAGAGAGTTGAAGAATCATATACATGCATGAGAGTTTGTGTGTATGAACAATGGAATTTTGATGGATTCATTGTGATTGAACATGCATGAGTATTTGACTTGTGTTGGTCGATTAATTTTTTTAACATGTATGTTGTCAACTTGAGAGTGTTGATCATTTTCACATGCATGAGTGTCGACTTGTGTTGGTCGATTTTGTGTTGCATGCATGTCATATCGACTTGGAAGAGTCGATTTTGTCTCCAAAGATGAAAAGGAGATGTTGAATAAATGTTTCATGAAATGTGAAATTCATTTTTTTTTTGGAAAAATAATCATCAAATTATTACACATGCTTATGCTTGACTTGAGAGTCAGTTGTTTGAAGAGGCATATTTTGTCGACTTGTGTTTGGTCGATGAATTTTGACACCAAGATGTAAGAGTACATGGCGATGTTCACATGATGTGAAATTTGTTTCTTTGAAGGAGCAAGAGGATATGTCGTCAAGTCACGTTTCTTTCATGATGTGTTTTCATATACAAACAACAACCATCAATCATAATATGTTGTGTTGGTGACAAGATGTCAAAAAAAAAGTTTGCAGCCATTGTAGACCATTTTATGTGTTGACGCCAAGAAGAGAAGGAGATGGCGAATACATTCTTCTAGACGTGGAATTTGGAACCATGGAGGTAAAATAATGGTCATTTATTTTCTTGTTATTACTAATGTTGGAACTCACTGCTGTAGTTCACTCAGATGGGCTTAATTTGGAAAAGTGGTTTCCAAGGAGAAGCTTGCATCGAATGCATGTTTGTGCAAAGAAGGAACATGATTCTCAGTGGGAAGGAAATCATATATTTTTCCAAGCATTGAGGAATCGATTTGGTGCAACGAAGTGTTATATCAGTCAGCAAGAAGCCATCAAGTGTTGGATTGGGTCAGCAGCAAAACGAGAACAGTGGTTGAGGAGCCAAGCCATTGTTGATCAGAACTGGATCATGGACCGAAGTGATAGCTCAAAATTCAAAGTTTTTGGAACTGTCCCAAACCTAAGCAACATGATAGATCTCGTCTTCCTGATTCTGGTGCCATTAACGGTTCGAAAAATTGACGCTGTATGAAGAAGTTATCGCAGTTTGAAAAGTCCAGTAAACTGCAAATTTTGGACTTTCATCAAGTTTGACTTGAATTAAGAAATTAAAAAAGATAATATTCCTGGGAATATTCATGATATATTCCTCAAAATATTCCATGAAATATTCCATTTGGACCAGTCAGGTCGTGACAAGTGTCACCATGTTATTCGCAGTTGGGTGCACATGTTTTAATTTGGGCCAATTAGGATCTGCCACGTGGAAGGCCCGAAGGTCGCCACGTGGCCCAGGAATAGTCTAATTAAATTTTTGGGGTCCCCGAAGCTCGACCCCGAGACCTGCTGCCCTCACACACATCTCTTTGCCAACTCTCCTAACCGTGTTTCTTGAACATATTGTATTGCGGTTAATATTTATGGTTTAATGGATTTTTGTTTGGGGTTTGGAGAGGGGCCAGCCCCTCCCCCATGTGGCCTTAGCACCAGGAATTGAGGGCTAAGCCCCTTTCTGCCAACGGTTCCATTTAATTTAAAATTTGATCACATGCCAAACGGTTTAAAACATCCGCGCAATTTTTGTGCATTGAATTTCGTTTAACTGCCAACAGGACTGCGTATTTGATGGTGCATGTGCCCAAAACAACCAGTTGACATTTATTGCCATGGTTTGACTGGTGATGTTTATGGTAGGTGCACCATTTTTGGCCAAAATTCCTAATTTAACTAGATTTAAGTCCAGTACCTCCATTTTTCGTGGAGGATTTTTAGGGGTCATTGGGCAAAATGAGTTCAAGCTCTATCTTGAGCTAGATTCGACCAATTTTGGAGTGCCAATAGTAAATTTAGACTATGTCAGACGTTCCAAACTCATTGGTGAGGGTTTCAGAGCCATCCGAGGAATTTTGATCAGGTTTTTACTTCAATGAAGTTCTATGGGCCACAGGGCCACCATGGGCCAACAACAGTTTGAGGCCTAGCCAGAGCAACTAGAGGCGTTATTTATAAATCCAATAGTCAATTTTGGATGTTTCAGATGTTATGGAACTAATGGTGTGGTTTTCAGATCCTGTAGAGAAATTTTGAAAGCCTAGATGCTTCAGTGAAGTTCCAGGGGCCACTAGGGCCAGCAAGTGCCACTCGCAATTCTGGGCCTATCCAGGGCAGCTAGAGACCTTATGCAGCAAGCCAATAGTAATTTATGACTGTAATGAGCATTATGAATACATTGATGGAGGTTGTAGAAGATTTTTGATGACTTATAGAGGTCTAGGACCCATAAATAAGTTTTATTTGACCTTAGAGCCAATGGGTACCACCAGGTGTTGGAGGCGAAACCGGAGCAGCTAGAGGCCAATTTCAGTGAACTAATAGTATATTATGAATATTTTTGGAATTTTGAATCCATTTAAGGGATTTGAAGAGCCATTTGAATACTTTTGAAGGTCTAGAACCTATTGGGAATTTTTGGGCAGCCCATGGTCAACTATGGAAGGAGGCCTAGATTGGGGATGCAGTGCTCTTTTGGAGCAAATGATCAGTCCATTTTGGAGGTCTGATATGTGCTGGAGATAGTAGGTAAGGTTTCAGGGATAGAAAAATAATTTTGAAGGAGTTAGTGCCATAGAGAAGCTCAGGGTAGCTCAAGTGCACCGACAGAAGGAATCGAGTCTAAGGGAGCCTAGATCTATTTTCAGAGTGATGACAACCATGATAGGGATATAGATGGTATTATAAACCCATTGGTTCAGTTCAGTAACCATTGGAGTTGAGTTTTGTAACTTGTAAAAGAAATTTTTCCATAATCCCAAAGAGCCAAGTCAAAATGACAAGAGCTCAAGGAGACGTAGCCCACGATATTCGGGTGAATTCCTAGATTAAATTTCCTGTTATGTGTTGATGTTTATTTGTTGCATTATATGACTGTTTCACATGTTTAATTTCAGAAAAAAAAAATGGACTTAAATAACTTAAAAAATTAAAAAAACATACACCTGTTTCAAGTAAAAATTTCCGCAATAGTCAAGTACAAGATAGATATTTTATTTGTTTAACTGAGTGGGAGGTTCTTGAAAAGAATAAAAATTTATCCAACCCATTTTTAGATCAGGTTGGTATCAGAGCACTTGGTTGCTTGATTGACAGAGAAATAGCTTTTTTGTTTGACAGAGAAATAGGCATATTCCTTACACAAAGGACCTAAAAGAAACCATGGAAGAACAAGAGGGTTTGTTTTCAAAAGGCTGCTTGAAAAAGAGCTTGAATCTACAACCATTTTATTCAAAAGCTTTGTCAATTGTTTTTGAAAGATTTGTGAATTTTGATTGAAGTTCTTTTGCTCATTTTCATAATGATGAAAACTTCTTCAAGTGAGGTTTCAAAATCCTCCTCCTTCACAAGATTCTTCGATGAAGACATGAAGCGAGACTTCTACATATTGAAGGATATGGTGCAAATTTTGTTTGAAGATAGAAGAGAAAACACTATACTTCATGAGAAATTGGTTGCTATGAAGGAAGAGAAAGAAGAAATTCTTCAAAGATTTCATGAGATGGAGATTCAGCTCCATCAAGCCCAAGAGGCTTTGACCAAGAACATGCGTGAAGCAGAGGTAATTCACTCAAATTTTTCTTCATTTTCCTCTTCAGATAGATGTGTTGGCTCATTTGAAAAGCACACTAGAGGTATAGGGTCCAAGTTGATGTTTAAAATGGGCTATGAAGGCAAGGGTTTAGGAAGATATGAAAAAGGCATGATTGATCCTATTTTGGTTGAGGAGAGGCCTAAGAAATTTGGTCTTGGTTATGTTCAATCTAATCGTGAAAACTCCAAAGCCATGAAGGCATATGAGGCAACTTCAAAAAGAACTTTTGTTGCGAGTTCTAAACCACAAAAATGTCAAGTTTGTTTTCAAGTTGATTGCAATTGTTTGAAGCCTATGTTGCAGCAAGAATATTGTAGACATGCAGCTTATGGCGAGCATGCGAGTTCAGACAACTATCAATACATAAACACTGATATTAGTCTTCAAAGAAAAGATGGAACCTGTACAAGTTCATATCCTCATGAAGGTAAAAAGAATGGACATGCAAAGCAACATTTGAGGTATAATTCTTCCCATAGTCAAGTTGATTATGTTTCTGCAAGGCATGACAATTTTGCATGCTTGAATGGAAGAAAGAGTTGCTGTGCATATTGTGGTCTATGTAATCATGTTGTTTCAAAATGCTAGAAGAGGATGAAGGCATACAAGAAGCAGTTGAAGAAAAGACAACTTGCAAAGAAGGTGCATAAGACTTGCACATATTTCCAAAAGAGGGGACATGTTGTTGCCCAATGTTGGACATTGCATCCAACTAATCGTCCCAAGAATTTGAAGCAAGAGGACATAAGGATTGGAAAAATTGGAACCAAATATTCCATCATTGATATGAGAACAGATGTTTCACATGAAGAATATTTTCAGCAGCAAAAGTCGCCGTGGAAGTGGCTTGGTAAGAAGTGGTTTGACTTCTTGACACAGTAAGACATACACTCATTTGTACATATGCGAATTTCAGTTATGTATGCATGTTTTATGTTGTAATCTCATGTTTATTTGAGCCACCTTGGATCGATGATCAAGGAAGTGATGTTCATCTACCTTCTGTAATTTATCGCTAGAAATTTCTGAGTGAGTTCAAGGAAGACAATTATTAATAAGAGGACAAGAGCATTTAGGAAGGGAAGTGTCGACTACCTTCGAGTTGTGGTTCAAAGGCACTAGACATGCAAGGAAAGTGTATGGAAGCTGAAAGGAGAGGGTGCTATACTCTCATCTACTGTACAAATTAGTATATCAGTCTTTTGGGGTCCAAAAGATTCCCAATGGGGAGGTGTGATTAGAACTAGATCATGGACCTAAGTGATAGCTTAAAATTCAAAGTGTTTGGAAGTGTGCCAAACTTGATCGAATGGATATATCTCATCTTGCTGATTCTGGAACCATGAACAGTTCGAAAAACCGACACCGTATGAAGAAGTTATTGTAGTTTGAAAAGTCCAGTAAACTACAATTTTTGGAATTTGACCAAGTTTGACTTGAATTTGGGAAATTTAAATAGAGAATATTATAGTGTATATTCTAAGGAATATTCTTGGGAATATTCCCTAGAATATTCCATTTGGACCAGTCACATCGTGACAAGTGTCACCATGTTATTCGTAGTTGGGTGCATGTGTTTTAATTTGGGCAAATTAGGATCTGCCACGTAGCAGGCCCGGAGGCCACCATGTGGCCCAGGAATGGTCTAATAAATTTTTTGGGGGTCCAGCGGGCTCAACCTTGAGACCTTCTTCCTGCACACACATCGCTTTACCAACTCTCCTAACTGTGTTTCTTAAACATATTGTATTGAGGTTAATATTTATGGTTTAACGGAATTCTGTTTGGGGTTTGGAGAGGGGCCAACCCATCCCCCAAGTGGCCTTAGATCCCGGAACCAAGGGCTAAGCCCCTTTTCGCTGAATCTTCCATTTAATTTAAAATTTGATCACATGCCAAACGGTTTAAAACATCCTCGCGGTTTTTGTGCATCGAATTTCGTTTAACCGCCAACAGGACTACGTATTTGACGGTGCATGTGCGCAAAACAACCAGTTGACATTTATTGCCACAGTTTAATTGGCGGTGTTTGTGGTGGGCGCACCATTTTTGGCCAAAATTCCTGATTTAACTGGAGTTAAGTCCAGTCCCTCCATTTTTATGGAGGATTTTTAGGGGTCATTGGGAAAAATGAGTTCAGGCTCTATCTTGAGTTAGATTTGACCAATTTTGGGGTGAAAATAGTTAATTTCGATTCTCTTAGAAATTCCAGAATCATTGGTGAAGGTTGTACAGCCATCAAAGGAATTTTGAGAAGGTTTTTTCTTCAGTGAAGTTCTAGGGGCCACCAGGGCCACCATGGGCTAGCAACAGTTTAAGGCCTAGCCAGAGCAGCTAGAGGCCTTTTTCAGAAATCCAATAGTCAATTTTAGATGTTTCAGATTTTATGGAACTAATGGTGTGTTTTGGAGAGCCTGTAGATTAGTTTTGAAAGCCAAGATGCTTCAGTGAAGTTCCAGGGGCCACTAGGGCCAACAAGTGCCAGCAGCAGTTCGGGGCCTAGCTAGGGCAGCTAGAGACCTTAAGTAGCAAAAAAATAGTCATTTATGACTGTAATGGGCATTTTGAATCTATTGATGGAGGTTTTAGAAGCTTTTGAGGACTTATAGAGGTCGAAAACCCACATAGAAGTTTTCTTTGACGCCAGAGCCAGGGGGTGCCACCAGGTGTTGAGGCGAAACCGAAGCAACCAGAGGCCAATTTCAGTGAACCAATAGTCTATTATGACTATTTTTGGCATTATAAATCAATTGAATGGATTTTTAGAGCCATTTGAAGAATTCTGAAGGTCAAGAACCTACAGGGAATTTTTGGGCAGCCCAGGGTCAACTGTGGAAGGAGGCCTAGATTGGGGATGTAGAGCTCTTTTGGAGAAAATGATCAGTCCATTTTGGAGGTTTGATATGTGCTGGAGATAGTAGGTGAGGTTTCAGGGATAGAAAAATAATTCTGAAGGATTTAGTGCCATAGAGAAGCTCAGGGTAGCTCAAGTGCACCGACAGAAGGAATCAAGTCTAAGGGAGCCCATATATGTTTTTAGAGTGATGATAGCCATGAATTGGATATATATGGTATTCTAAACCCATTGGTTCAGTTCAGTAACCATTGGAGTTGAGTTTTGTAACTTGTAAAAGAAATTTTTCCATAATCCCAAAGAGCCAAGTCAAGATGACAAGAGCTCAAGGAGACGTAGTCCACGATATTTGGGTGAACTCCTAGATTAAATTTGTAGTTATGTGTTGATTTTTATTTGCTGCATTATATGACTGTTTCACATGTTTAATTTCTGAAAAAAAAATGGAATTAAAGCACTTAAACAGTTAAAAAAAACACACACCTGTTTCAAGTAAAAATTTCCGCAAAATTCAAGTACAAGCTAGATCTTTTATTTGTTTAATTGAGTGGGAGGTTCTTGAAAAGAATAAGAAGTTATTCAACCTCCAATCAGATCAATTACAAGGCAAGGCATGTCAGTGAACTGAAGTGGTTGTCATGGCAATTTTTCCAAGTAGAACCAAGATGATAGAACTTGGGAAACATAAGAGTATTAAGCTCTCATGATATAACCAACTTTTGTGGGTCCAAAAGCATGTCAGTGGGAAGGCGTGATCAAAATCTGGATTAGGGGAAAAAATTAGATCAAAATTAAAAGTGCTCATAATTGTAACAAACTAGAATGAAAGCGATTGGTCTGTCGCCAGGAATCCAACGCAACTTGTTTCGTTGAAAACCGAGGTCGGATGAAGAAGTTATACTCTGCTGATTGTCATTCAGAACATGCAATTTTTTAATAAAAAATTGCACAACTGGTACTGGTTGATGACATAGCAGCCCAGTGATCATGCAGGGAATCTTATTCAGTTTTTGTCCAATGGGGCTATGACAAGTGTCACTGTAGGATTCACCAGTTTGGTTTGTGAAGGTGAAATTTTCCCAATGTCCTCCAAGGTTGAATTTGGGTTCATGAATTTTTATGTGATTGGTATTATTTTTAATGTATTATGGTTGGATTTATATATATATTATATATATAATTATAATGTTTTATATGGTTTTTATAATATATATATATATATATTTATTTTATCTAAGCTTTAATTATTATATTTCGCATTATTTTATACCCAAAATTCAACGATGACATTAAAGTCCGGTGGCATATTAAAGTATGGGATTAATACCATAGTCCGGGGGTGCATATTATTCATTAAAAAAAGTTCCCAATTATTATACGGTGGAGCGCATATTCGACAAATGTCAAAGTTTTGGTTTATGTACTAAATAATGACACTAAATTTTTAAGGTCCGGAGTGTATATCGTATTGGTTGACAAAAAACATGTATAGAAGGGAGGGGTCAGGGCTCGACCCCAAAACCTATCCCATACCTTCTCAGTGCCTTCACCAATAGACCGCATGGTCAGAACTTGAAAGGCTTGGCGTCCAACCCCGCATGCCAGCCCTCCTCCCATGTGTCCGCGCCAAGTGACTTCGACTTAGCGCCTCCCACTAAACACAATTAGTACGCACTTATCACCCATTAATACACATTTAAGCCTTAATTAACCTTCAGTTAGGATGGCAGGATTTTTGATAGCGCCACCAAATTTGGCGGAACCTCCAGAATTGTCAGAGCTAACTAGCAGTTATCTACATTTAGAGGCAGGATCTAAGGGAAAATTGAATGAGGCCTACCTTGAGAAATTTTAGACCCATTTTGGCTCAGGAATAGTAATTCCTAGTAGATTGGAATGCTTTGAATCATTGGAACAACTTACATAGGCAGAGGAGAATATATACAGGTGTTTTTGGTCACTTGAAGAATTTTGAAGCCTAGGGCCACTAGGACTGAAGGCCATGCCCAAATCAACTAAAGGTAAAATGAAGTGAAATAATAGTCATATTTTGATGTATTTGATGCTATGAACACATTGGTATAGTTTACAGAGCTGTTGGTGCACATATGAAGGTGATTTTGTCACTTTGGAGATTAAACAAGCCCATGGCCACCAAGATGGGAGGTCAAGCCTGGATCAGCTGTAAACCAAATTATGAGATTTAATAGTCATTTTTGGGGTTTTTGAGTGTTCTAAAGCCAATGGAGTAGGTTTCAAATAAATTGGATCAATACAGGTGCTTTTAATAATACATTTGACTCCTAATCCTAAGAGGGCCTAACTAGTTAAAGCAGGTCCATGGAGATGTAGCCCAGGAGGGGTGAACTCCATTATCTTCAATTGTGTCATGTGATTGCTATGTGTTATATTTATGAATTTCATTTTCTGTATATCCATTTTTAAAGGTTAATTAACTCATAATTTGATCATCAATGACACATAAACCCCTTCACAAGTGGTTAACATGAGACGATCCTAATCACATATTTTTAATGCAGATGAGGGAGATAGCATAGAAATAACTATTTTTCCCATATTCAGATCAAGGGGTACCTAATGAACAGAGAAAATGAAAGAAAACAAATACTTTGAGTGGTATCATATTCTCGAAAATAAATAAACATTTATTTAAAAGGCCATATCATCAACATGCAGAACTTCGGCAAACAAATACATTCAGATTATGCAAACAATGCAGGTAATTTAATTTAATGAAAAATGCACATTATAGCATGCATTCCACGAAAAGGATAACATCAAATGTCACAAAAAACATAAATCATATCACAAGAGGGAATAAATGGAGCAGAGGTACCTAATGAACATAGAAAATGAAAGAAAACAAATACTCTTAGCGGTATAATATTCCAGAAAATAAATACATATTTATTTAAAAGGCCATATCATCAACATGCAGAACTCCCACAAACAAATACATTCAGAACATGTAAACAGTGTAGGTAATTTATCTTAACGAAAAATGCGCATTATAGCATACATGCCACGATAAGGATGACATCAAATGTCACAAAAAAACATAAATAATATCACAAGAGGGAATAAATGGCACATAGGTACCTAATGAACACATAAAATTAAAGGAAAAAAAATACTCCGAGTGCTATAATATTTAAGAAAATAAATAAATATTTATTTAAAAGGCCATATCATCAACATGCAAAACTACTTTTGATGACTGGGAAGCATGCAAGGTTAGCGTGGCAACCTCTCTTTTTAATTTAATTTTACTTTCTTATTTTTGATTTTATTTTCTTAACATTCTCATCCATTTGTACATATGATTTGTTTATTGAATGTATGGATCAGATTAAAAAATATCAAAATAATTGAGCGGAAGATCTAAGTTCAAATTTTGCACTCTTTATTCTCTACTAGCGAAATTCAATCAACATCATAGTTTCCACACAATGCATTAAAATGTTGAATCTTTTGAGCAAATAATAATATTTTCATCAGCAACCTTAAGATAATTTTACTGATTGGATTTAGCCTTGAAGTTGTATGTTTTTTGTATCAATATGAGTTACTCGGTTGCTATTGGTGAGATTCTTTAAATTTATTTACATTAAAACATGGATTAAACATCTAGCATAAAATGCTTATTAGAAATGTGCATATATCCTTCATCAGAAGGTATTTCTCATTATATCCTTTGCAAGAAGATAATTGATTATTTTGAATTGTACATTGTGGTTAGATTCCTTACTCTCAAGTACTTAACTAAAAATTGTTCATTAAGCCTCCTTAGTTCATAGCAACAGGTCAAGAAGGTATGCAACAAGAAGGATCTTAGGATGGATGGTAAAAGTTCCAAATTGGAAATTTATGTTTTCGTTGTTTACATGGAGGATGCAGGAGGACACAGTGTAGTCTAAGATAAGCTCTTCCTCCATCCATGAATATCAAACCTAAATGAAACAGATGACAAACATTAACTTATATAGAGGGTTGTGAAACTGGACAAAGGTGAAATATCATAAGTAAAAGAGCTGGCAAGGAAATCCAACTTGATTCAAGAGTGCTGGGTAACCGTGATCAAGAGTGTTGTGTAACTAACTAATCGTTTTCATTAGATATGTCAATATTTAGACATTATGGAGTTCCTCAGACCTATAAGAAAACATAGAGTTAATATTCAAATGTAGCAAATTCGGTTATAACCTGTCTGTTTATATTTTTCTTAAATTCATCTAGTAAAATTTATTTTTACCGGGTTCTATTGTTGCAAGAATCCTTTAACTCTGTAGATTTCAATTTGTATTTTAATAATCCAATGTATAAACATGAATTGATGAAGTTTGTTTTAAATATTTTTTGCTAATAACTCATTGTTGTATGCACTATGTAGGCTACTTAGGATTATAATGGGAAACAATATATGCAAAGAAATTGGGATGGTTATGGCTGTAAGTTTGGTGTCTTAAAGATTGTTTGGGTGACCTATTTCAAATTGACCATTTTATGAAGGTGCTATTTTCCTTCTGACAAAAGTTTCCATATTTTATGGCTGGTTTGGGAATGTACATTGCTAGTTGACACTCACAAAAATTGTTGTTTTTTCGATTTAGAAAGTGTATAGTATGTATTGGGAATTGCTTCCTCTTTTCTTTGGTCCTAACTAGTATGTTTAATTTTGGCAGTTTGAAGTGTATAGTATGTATTGGGAATTGTTGCTTCTTTTCTCTGGTTCTAGCTAGTATGTTTAAGCAGGCCTAGAAACCAAAGAGCCTTGTTAAAGATTCTTAATATTTTCTTTATTGAAATCACTCTAATTTTTCAAAATTGCAGCTAACGAATGTTTGAGTATTCTAACTTTGAGTTAGAAACCTTATAACTTGTTCAAAATGTTGTGTTTCTTATTGTAAATTGTGCATATTGTTGTGCTTATTCAAAATCCAAGGTTCAAAGAATGTTCCAATTGTATATACTCAATCAATAAGAAATTATTTTTAGCTTTGTGTTACTTAAAATTCACTGCAAATTCAAATTCAAATTTCTGTGTGATTCAAAATTCATTGTACGTTCAGATTCAAACGAATTTCTTTGTCTAACTCAAATTCAGATTCAAACAAATTTCTTTATCTAACTCTAAATAATCCTAAGCCCTACATCATGTAGAATTAGTATATCACTTGGAAAATCTACCTATAGGTAAAATATCAAAACAAACAAGTACATATAGCTCTTTTATAATCCATTTGAGCATCTATTGCAAACAACTACAAATTTTAGATACCCAAATTGCATTGTGAAAAACTAGCAATTGTCAAAAATTAGTAGATTAATAATTATACATAGGAATATATTGTCATGGAAAATAATTGTGCCCAAAAACTTCTCCTATATTTTTGAATAAGGCACAAAGGAAGTTGCAAGTAGGATTTATCCATTGTGAAAAACTAGCAATTGTCAAAAAATAGTAGATTAATAATTCTACATAGGAATATATTGTCATGGAAAATAATTGTGCCCAACAACTTCTCCTATATTTTTGAATAAAGCACAAAGGAAGTTTCAAGTAGGATTTATCCATTGTTACTTTATTATAGTTCAATTTCCAATACCTCCAATCTCCAAAAATGTAAAAACTACCTTCAACTCTGTAACGTTTCTTGCTTTCTTTTTTCACCAATCCAAATTTCATAATAATACATATACTTCATAATATTTTTTTTTCTAAAAATTTTAAAGCCTCTAAATATGGGATTTATACAGATAAAACATGTATTCGGCGATCGACCATGATTTTTCCACAACATTTTCTTGGCATCTAAAGCAACCTTTGTTTCTCTGGGTCATTTAAGTCAAGGTCTAGTCAATCGTTTAATCTGATCCCAATTATTTCTTTAATTGTACCTGCTAAGAAAAATTAATTAAGGAAGTGCAATACCTTGATAAATCCCAAAGGCAGACAAAAGGGATACATATGTACTTGAAACTAAGCATAGTGAAATGCCAACTTGCTGCTAAAAATTGCAGGTCATCATCTGTCAAGGGAGGACAAAGAATAAATCTCCTTAGAGCTAGTCATACCAACCCAAAGTCTGAGTGAGTTACTGTATACATTGATAAATATGTGATCATTATGTATTAATAGTAGTGATTCCCAAGCAATACTAGGTATAAAGCTTATACTATAACCATAACTAGCACAATGATTGGTATAAGGTGTGATATCCCATACAAGCTCTATGAATACAGTTAGTATGTCTATTTCTTCAACTCTTACATCTACCATTACACTATATTCACTTATAGCTCTTACTTATATTACACTAAGCTGTTACTCTTATCACTTTCTTACGACAATACAGGTAATACATTATCGTTATAATGGGTTATGATGATTTAACGAGTTGACTAGTTTTAAAGACTTTAAATATGGGATTTATACAGATAAAGTGTGTATTCGATGAATCTTTAATATCACAAAAGACTTATAAAAAATGTGAATGAGATTTAAGTATTAACAAATTTTTTTAAAATAAAATAGGTGAATCTTGATTTGAAGCAAATTTGTTTATGAAGAAAAAAATTACAAATTTGCAATTTTAGAAAAAATTCCAAACCAGTAATGGTAAAATTAATTCTTAGGAATTCACATTGGATATATCCTTGGGATTTAAGGTTTACCATATACAACTTTTTTCTATTTCTGAAACAGGAATTTAGATCTGTCTATGTTTAAAGTTTGACGTGTACAATTTGTTACTGCTATTTATCATTTTTCCCTCAAGATCATTTACTATTTAATCCTTAATTTTTATTGGATGATGAAAATTTTATCTGTTTTGTTCGATCCCACTATGCTATTCGAACAATTATGTTCAAATTTTCTAAAAAAAATTGATCATATCCTTACCTGGAACAAAGGAAGTCGAGGAGACGAGGATGATCACATCGAGGATGAAGAGCTGACGATGAGCAGATGAGGATGCATAGCCGAGGACAGACGAGGAGGTAGAGGTGAGGACGAGCAGACAAGGATGCAAAGCCAAGGATGAGAAGACGAGGACGCTGAGGACGAGTAGATGATGAATCCAAGGAGATGAGGAAGCCTAAAAAAACACTGTAAAAATAACAAAATTAGCAACCCGACTAATAAAAACAAAAAATGATAAATAGAAACACCAAAAAAACTCACCTACCAAAGCTCTCCAACAGTCTCGTTAAACTAACATTGCTGAAAAACCTTTTGTAGTCTGAGGGATGCTATATTTATAAGAAAAATTTTGGTCGAACTATTAGTTCGACTGAAATTTTAATGCCAATTTTTCTATCTCCGGAAAAAAATTCGATTACTGAAGTTATCAATGTTAACGACAGAATAAGTTCAACAAACAATGGGAAAAGTTCGGCCAAAATTTTGGGAGAGTGAATTTTTCGAGCGTGTTTCTCATGAAAGTGGAACCCACCTTTGAATGTTTACCCATCGCCAAACCTATTATTCAAACAATGGAGACAAAAACGATTCCCATATACACTAATGATTCTTTTCAAGGGTTAAAGTTGAAAGTAGAAGTTTCTCAAGGAAATATTTATCTTTGGGTCATGAAAAATAAGTAATTTCTCTAGAAAAACATAGACAGGTCATCCATAATCTAAGGGATAGATAGGCCGAATTCATTTCCATAAATAGAATAAAGAGAGATGACTATAAATAAGATAAAAATAAAATCTTAGAGCTTGAGGCAATATAGACATTGAAGGTAGAGAAATGATATTATAGTACTCTTGCTTAGTATATTCTTAGCTATATATGTCTCTCTCCTTCTAATTATATATTCTTACTAGAATACTATTTCTCATTTAAAATTAGAGCTATGACAAAGGATAAACCATTTTAAATTTGGTATGTCAAGACATGTTTGGATGTCTACTCCAATAAAAATGACTAGAAGATAAATTTATTATGTGAGCTATATCAACACAAGATTATGTGATAAAAAGTAGAATTCAAATTTTTTTTTGGTGATATGAAATTAAGGGATTTGAAATTTATAGTTGACTTCAGTGGAATCAAGTTAAAACCACTAATATACACGTAAACAAAATGTAACTTGTGGGTACAAGGAGAATTTCCCACTCTTTAAACCACAATCAGGGAATATCACAAGTTAGTTAAATCACCAAAAGACATGTTTATAGTTAATATATATTAGTAATATATATTATCATATTGCATTAAGAACATTAGTAATATGATAATGGCTACTCTATTTTTTTTAAGCACACAATGGACATCTCCATTGAAGACGTCAAAAGGAAAGATAGGTATCCATTTTTTTTTTAAGTGAAAAAAAGTGTTGATAGGTATATTTCCTATTGAAAAAGGAGCGGTCCAAGATGGATTCAACTAAATTGTCACTCTCCTATGATTTGGTTTCCTACCAAAAAATGTCAATTTTCTCATGAATTGAAGCCACAAGTTGAGGGTATATTTTGTTAAGTGATTGAGCGAAATCTGGGGTACAATACATCAAGGGATAAATGACATCCTACTTATAATATCAATAACAAACATCATATATATTCATATTAATACTATGATTCAAATTAATAACATGGGTCACATGAATAAATATAATAATTTTAGTTGGGGGAGTGGCGAGGCCTTGTTTTGGCATGATTATATCATCTTTTCCCTTCTATTTCCATACTTTAACTTTAACCATACACATATTTAAATTTAACCATAATAATTTTACACAAGGAACACAATGATTTTACAGGGGAACCTAATTTTTTTTTGTAAAGTGGCATTCTATTCATCTAATAGTGGTACAAAAATATAGAGATAAAATACAGTCTAGGGAGGTGGTGGGATGCCCAACAGAGGGAAACTAGCCCTGCCACCCCAACCTCTTAAGAGTTCTGCTGATCATTTTTGTCACAAAAAATTAAGAGTTCTTAGAAAGCAAAGGGATCTGTCCCAAAACATGAGTAACAAAAAAAAAAACCACGGCTCTGTCCCAAACCATGAGTAGCAACAAATAAAAAATAAACCATAAAACCCGCTAAGAGCTAATTTCAGCCTGGATGTCCTCCTCAATCCAACAAGAATACAGAGAGGAGGGAGGCGTTAGACGAGCTCTGTCTATTGGGGCATGTGTATTTTCCTTGTTTGTCTGCTGAATGTCTTGCTAGGGAGGGGTGGCTACAAGAGGCTGGTTGGAAGTCTAAGAAGATGTGACTACTACATATTTCTCCCCATCCGATGAAGAGTCAACTTGATATCCTTCATGGGGATTGGTGGTGATGGTGCTGCGAGCTAAGAGGATGAAAGGAATATAATAACCCCCACCGATCTTGAAGTATTGTTGGGGCTGGTGTCTCGGGATGGTGGATTTGCGTCAGGCCTTGCTGCTAGGCTCGACCAAGTACTTATCATCTTTCTGGATTATTTTAAGACTTAATAAGGGGGTGGGCTCCCAAATTTCATATGGTAGACAATGAAGGAGCTAAACCTCATGCCTTCCCCTATTGGGAAAGAAATTTCCATATTGTGAGCCATGGCATCCCATATCTGAGTGGACGTGAGAGAGGCAGAGTTCCCTTTGAGAATTAGTCCATTGATACGCTCCGTAGCAAGCTGCCTTTGCTAGAGCGACTAGGCAAAGAGGTTTTTCATATTCCAGTACTGAGCTGCCACTGTCTCGCTATGAGAATTCGTGGCCTGGTGATGCTCCTCCTCCACCTGGTCGACCAATTCCCGGATGTGGCTAGGGATCCCTACCTCAAAATTGTCCTGAAGATGCAGGGGAGCATTATCTTCCTCATTGTATATGCTAGAGTCACTCTACCCTCTTCACCCCTGCTTACTACACCGACATGCTTGTCTTGCTCTTGACATCTTGAATATCAGAATCCAATCTAGATGGAGAGAAAGCGAGGTGTTCCAGGGTGAAATCTAGGTATAATTGTGAATGGTCTTCATCGGGATGCACCAGTAGATGTAGCATCTAATGGTGTGCTCGAGAGTACCCATTGTAATGGATCAAGCATGTAGATGTGACCTCCTTTGGGTGGCATTCATGGCATTTAATGCCCTGATATTCATGTTGCGGTTGGAATGAGGGCCTTTGTTATTTCCCTATCCTTTGAACCATTCCTTAACCTATTTTTCACCTCGCTTCCACATGCCCTTCCACTTGCTCCTATTGTGCATGGCGCTCCTAATTAATGCGGCAACTATCAACGTTGGTCCGATCATCACCCACATCTGGGTTACAGGGGAACCTAATTGGGAAAATCCCCTCCGCTACTTTGCATGAATTCAGATGAGAATATGGATCAATTACAATGTCTTGCTTCAATCCTAAATCACACTCTACACTGAAATTTTGATCTCCTGCTCACTGACCTTATCTGACCAAAACTTAGCTAAAATATGAATCTTCTTTCCTCCTATTTCCTTATTAAATCCTTGAGGAAATTAGCCCCTAAAAAATAGGAGAATTCCATATTTCCTTGCGCAAATCTTGAAGGAATTTATCACCTGCTCTAGTGCAAAACATGTACACTCAACTAGTATACAATAACATATAAAATTATTCCTTTTCCTTCCACTCAACTAGGAAATTTGAATTCCATGCATGATTGGGACTATTTTTAGTAAAATTGATCAATTAACTGAGAGATTAGTGTGTTAAAAACTGTTATAACTACTCAAATGAACTCCTACTGACTCTACTAATGAATAGATATCATATAACTGAGTTTAACTAACAATATCTCTACTAGATTTCTGTATTTTAGCAATCAACCCAGGAAAAACCCTACTTCTAGCCTACAACTTGAATTTAATGATTTAACTAGGAGACAAATCCATGTCACTCCAACTAACTGCAATTCAAGTCATCCCGCTGATGTGGAAAATCAAATTTATCCATTTGACTAAGTCACAAGTCAAATGAAGCTTTTTCTTGCTACAATTTTAACACTCCATATTAGCAGGAAAATGGTTCTACATCACCCCTATCCTACTCTTGTGGAATGTAACGTAACACAATTAACACTCCCTCTCACTATTTCTATTGCTACTGCAACAATTTCAATTGAGAAGTATCCAAAATACTGAAATAATTGTGTCTTTGAGTTGCAACTATCTCCTGAGTCTTCGACTACTATTAGCCTCTATGCTATCACTAAATAAATGACTGCATCAAATAGAACTAATTCTTTTTCTATTGAATTATGTGGGAACTTGTAGCAAGGGTAATGATCCATGAGAAGAGTATACTGCAACTACTGCTACTCTTTTATGGATCGTGCCCAAATATTTGCAACTATGGGACTAAGGCTTTACATCACCCCACCTCACTCTTGGAGGTATAACTGCATGCATGGAAAAGTATACCTCTAGATTGTAGAAATTTTTAACTCGAACACCAATTTGTTTTACTTGTCCAGTCGCAACATGATTTAGAAAATTTTTCCCTTTATTGAACACCGCATAATATCCTCTGTCCTCCAATACAACGACATAAACAAAAATTTTCTTTAGCTCAGGCACATACATTACATTTTTCAGGTGAATATGGGAGCCTGAATCCCTCTCAAAAGTGAAAATACTAATCCATTTGGTACTATACCTCCCATCATCTCCAAGTTCTATGTATTATTGCAGGTCCTTCTCCTCTAGAGTGTTGAAGAAATCCTTGCTTCTTGTCATATGAAATGAGGCTCCAGAGTCTAGGTACCACTCACTCCCTCTCATTTTTCTTTCAATGCAAGAAATGAGGGTGAAATCCAACTCAAATTGTTATTCTAGAGAATCTCATCTTGCTGTTGCTGCAGGTTCCTTACTAGATTTATTATGTGGACACTTGCTTTCATAGTGTCCATACTCATAGCAGTGAAAGCATTTAATCTTACTGAGGTATTTGTTCTTGTCATGGTTATGAAGGCTGGATTCTTCCTTTCCCCGGGCCTTATTTACCTTGGATTTATTTCCCTTTCCTGCCAAGGAAAAATTTTCTCCCTCCTCCACTCTAGATGCGACACCATCTGTAATGTTTCTTCTGATATCCTCCTGCACTAAATCAACCCAAAGTATCTCCTAATTTGGTAGCTTGTCTCTTCCATTAACTGAATCTTGATAAATGTACCAGGATTTCAGAAGGCCCATAATTTTTAAGTTCACAAGTTCAAATTCCTACACATTTTCTCTTCCTCCTCCAAGTTCATCTCGAACCTGAGTGAATGTTGATAGGTATTGTGGAATAGTTTCATTTTTATGCATTCGAATGCTCTTGAGTTTAACTCTCAATACCAATTTACAGGCATCACTGCTGCTATGGAATATATCTGTGAGAGTTTTACACATTGAAAAAGGAGTCTCTTTTCCATGCAAGTTAGAAACCACATGATCTTTGACACCCTCCAGAATAATCCTCCTGGCTTTTGCCGTGTCTTTATTCCATTGAGCAAGTGATTGTGCATATGATGATATTGGTTTTGGAATATCAGTTTGTGTATATTCCCATACTCCATTGTCATCCAGGAAAAATTCCATCCTATATTTCCAAGCACAAAAATTCTATGTGCCCTATAATGCATACTCAAGCCTAAATCCATTGAAATACATTTATCCTGCACTGAAGAGAATATTCAAGAAAAACTTTGCAATTCAAAATTTATCTAAGAGAAGATATAGAACAAGGTTTATATGTAGTCATTTGTAGAGCTCTGATACCATGTAGACATTAAAAGAAATTTTCTACTGCTAATGAAATCGAACTGAAAACAAGAGACACAAATTCCTTCTACTATTCCATGGAAAGGAAAAGACATGATAGAAACAAATGAAATAACATGAAACCATCAAAATACAAGGAACACAATGATTTTAAAGTGGAACATAACAAGGAAAAACCCATCCAATGCTTTGCATTAATTCAAATGAGAATATGTATTAATTACAATGTATTACTTCAATCTTGAAGCACACCCTACATTGCAATTATGATCTCCTTCTCACTAACATGCTTTGACCAACACTTAACAAAAATAGGGCTCTAATTTCCTCCTATTTTCTTGCGCAATCCTTGAGGAAATTAGCCCCTAAAAAATAGGATAATTCCCTATTTCCTTCCAGAAATCCTGAAGGAATTGATCACTTGCTTCAATGAAAAACCAGTACAATCAACTAGTATATAACAATATATAAAATTATGCCTTTTCCTTGTGAAAATTTCACTACTGAAATCCTATTGGAGCAACTGGTATTAATTTTGCTAACTAATAAATTAATTATTCAATTTATTGCTACGAAAAAATCGAATTAAACACACTGCAACCTTCAAAAAGAAAACTGCAGAAATAAATAGCGTTGGAATCTGAGAAAATACTAGCGCACACACACAATAATTAACACAATTATTTTTGGAAAAAAGTCTCCAGAAAAACCCAATGTTGAAAAAGTGGTGCAGAAGTGAGGGCTTTTATTATTATGTAGTAGTGAAATTTTGAGTACAATATGGCTGCTCGAAACTGGTAATTCACACCAAGAAAATTTGGCCTACATTATCTAAGGGAGTTTCCATTCTTCCATAAGTAACCCCGAAAACTCGCGCTTTCTACACTCGTGCGACTGCCTATACTCACGCTTCTACCCGTACTCACGCTGCTGCTCATACTCAAGCTTTTTCCTATACTCATGTGGCTGCCTGTACTCAGGCTTCTACTTGTACTTGCATTGCCGCACATACTTGGGCTTCTGTCTATACTTGCGCTGCCTCCCGTACTCAGGCTTCTGCCTACACTCGCGCTGTTGCCCGTACTGGGAATAAATCAACCTCTTGCCGTTGCCTCTCTAGATCACTGTCCCTGCACCTTAATGAAACTGCATCCCTCTATGGATCGAACTCTATTGCTGCTAGCTTGATCTATACATGGAATTGCTACTTAAGTGTCTCTAGTGTATTCTCCAAGCGTCCATTGACTTATTCTAATAATCCTCTGTTGGAGCACAATGACTAATATTAAAACTTAATTAAGGGATAGGAACATATTGAAGTCAATATGTGTGAGTTTCTAGACTATTCTCAACTTGAATTAATTATTTTTGATTAATTAACCATATTCCCTATGTTTAGACTTAGGAAATATTTAAAAAACAACTAATAATCTAATCAAGACATCACTAGGTGGAATTTCTAGAAACTATTTATGGGTTTGGATATCTCATGTATTCTAGCCTCTCCACCAAATTTCGTGGCTAGAACACAATTGATGCTATAAAACCTAACACTCCGTATTAACGAGGACTATGTTCTAGTGCTACACACCTTGCTACAACACTTTGTCTCTGTATTATCCCTCTGTCACGTTGCTGATGTCTCGCCATTGTGACTGCTTGCCACTTCCTACTAACCACTACACAACAATGATGCTGCATCTATACTGTTACTAACCCTGTTGTACTGTTTCCAACACTACATCTGCACTAGAACCCCCTCTCATCTGTTGTTGCTACAATTGTAACAACTATAACTAAGAAGCATCCAGAATACTTAATCAAATCTATTCAATATGATTCATATGTCTTCTGAGTCTTTGATTTCTACTAGCCTCTGCACTATCTCTGAAGAATCTGAGCTACTGCCGACTCTGCACTATGCTCCCCAACATCTGACTACTACTAGTCTGCAATTTTCATTCTGGTTTTGACTTCATCGACTGCCACTGATCCATCTTTATTTTGAATACTCTAGGCCCCCATAGCAAGGTAATGATCCATGAGGTGGACTCCTCAATGGACCCTACCCAATTTTGTATCTCTTTGGGGCTACAACTCCAAGTTGCCCCACCTCACTCCTAAAGGTATGTATGCCATCATAAGAAAATATGATCTACTCATACTATTGTTGCTACTACTGTAATAATGAGTTCGATCTCTCTAGATCCCGAAGTACTAGCTTCCATAGGGATGCTCCCTCTGAAACTAGAATCCCTTTGAGTCTCGATCTCCCTATGGGAAATCTCTCTGCTCCCTCCTAGCAACTCAAACTATCCTCTTGCACTGGAAATTGGACTACGAAGTTCTAAACTGGGAATATTTTTCCTGGAACTGCACCTGCATATTACAACTGGGAAATTCACATTGCCCGTGTCACTGCAACTAGTTCTGCAACTGTCTCTTGGGTACTGATTACAACTAGCTTTGCAAATATCTAATGACAAATTGCATCTACTGACACTGAACCTACTACAATGATATTTTGGGCCCCTGTAGCAAAGGTGATGGTATCGCTGCAACAATCCAGAACTGATCTGACTGATATCCGTGTTGCAACTATGCTGGACCCTACCCATTCGACATGCTAGAGTTTCATACTCCTCCTCCTCCTGGATCTGGTGCCCTGCTACCTTATTTTGAGCCTTGTCCCTGGTTGGGACTCTTATTTTCTTTGCAACTCAGACTAGATAACTCAAACTTCCTCTAACATTGGTTTTTAGTAGCTAGTGAGCATGGCCTCTTCTAGAAACCTCATATGACCATCTCTAGAAAGCTGCAAAAAAAATGCGAGACTCAAATAAATGGAGAACTAAACATGAATCTCCTCCCTTTCCTACTCAACTACTAGTTATGAAACTCACACTCCATCTTGGAATGCACATAACTGCTACTTTCTTCCTAGCTCTGCCTTCAGCTGCTCTTGATATTACTCGCTTAGCCTTTATGAATATCCTTTTCCAGAAACTAGCACACGAACTGTAATCCCAAGAACTTGAATTGGATGATTTGGAAAGACCACACTGCCTGCTGCAACTAGAAATATAGGACCCCCTCCATAAAAATGGATATGGAAACCCTCTGAGAAATCTTGAAATTCCTCTCTCTATGTGTGATTTTCTCTTCCACCCGACGCTGATTCAACGAAAGTCTGATCTGCTACTTCTCCCTCTCACTAATGGAATCACTATTTCGGGCAACTTGACTTTTCTACAACCCTGCAACTGAAATTAAATTTATGCCCGCTAAATTCATCCTGCATATCAATGTACTGCGCAACGTCTAGGTATATCAGCATGATGCTCCCTCTAAATAGTGAAATTATTTCCTCCACATCTGAGCTTCCCGGCTGATCACTCATGCTTTGATACCATGTGAAAATTTCACTACTAAAATCCTATTGCAGAAAATTGTATTAATTATTCTAACTGAGAAATTAATTATTCAGTTTTTTTCTATGACAAAATTGAATTAAACACACTGCAACCTTCACAAATAAAACTAAGAAAATAAATAATGCCAGAATCCGAGAAAATACTAGCACGCACACAAAATAATTAACACAATTATTTTTGGACAAAATTCCCTGGAAAAAATTAATGTGGGAAACTTGATGCAATAATGAAATTTTGAGTAAAATATGGATGTCTGAAACTGGCAATCCACAACAAGAAAATCTAGCCAAAATTATCTAAGGGAATTTCTCTTCATCCACAAGCAACTTAGGCAACTTGCGTTGCCTGCACTCACGCGGCTACCTGTACTCATGCTTTTTCCCGTACTCTTTTTGCTGCCCATACTCGGGCTTCTTCCTGTACTCGTGCAACTTCTCGTACTCATGCTTCTGCTTGTACTTGCGCTACCGCCCGTACTCGGGCTTCTTCCTGTACTCGCTTTACTGCCCGTACTGGGAATAAATTGAACTCTTGCTGCTACCTCTCCCGATATGGAAATATTCCTCTGGATCACTATCCCTACCCCTCACTGACATTGCGTCGCTCTCTGGTTCGAACAATACTACTGCTAGCTTGATCTACATGAAGAACTGCTACTCATGTGTCTTTGGTGTATTTTCCAAGTGCCAATCGAATTCTTCTTATAATCCTCTGTTGGAGCACCAACAACCAAGTTTAAAAGTTAGTCAAGGGATATGATCATCTTGAATTTGATCTATGTGAGTTTCTA
The DNA here is from genome assembly GCA_034641835.2 of Pinus albicaulis. Taxonomy (NCBI): domain Eukaryota; kingdom Viridiplantae; phylum Streptophyta; class Pinopsida; order Pinales; family Pinaceae; genus Pinus; species Pinus albicaulis. The sequence goes on along the minus strand of CM076570.1, from coordinate 728,408,657 downwards.
GACTATTCTCACCTTGAATTAATTATTTTTTATTAATTAACCGTATTCCCTAAGTTTAGAATTTTGAAATATTAAAAATGACTAATAATCTAATTAAGCCATATCTAGGTGAAATTTCTAGAAATGATTTCTGGGTTTTGGAGATCTCATGTATTCTAGCCTCTCCACCAAATTTTGTGGCTAGAACACATATGATGCTACAAAAACTAACATTCCCTCCACTCAACTAGGAAATTTGAATTCCATGCATGAATGAGACTAAATTGATCAGTTAATTGAGATATTAGTGAGTTAACTATTATCATATCTACTCAACTAAACTCCTAATGACTCTACTAATGATTAGAGCTCATATAAACGAGTTTAACTAACAATAACTCCACTAAATTTCTAGATTTTAGCGATAAACCCTTGCACAACTCTACTTCTACCCTAGGAACTCGAATTTACTGATTTAACTAGGAGACAAACCCATGTCACTATAGATAACTGCAATCCATGTCATCGTGCTCATGTGGAAAATTGAATTTCTCCATTTGACTAAGGTACAAGTCAAATGAATCCTTTTATTGCTACAATTTTAAGAACAGAGGCTACTATGGAACTCCATTTATTGTAGATCCTATCCTTACAATGGAGTCTCATTTGCTATGGGGTCATGAGAATCATCACTTACTGTGAATCTGCAAATTTTAATGCTTTATAACAAGTGTTGTGATTCCTAATCGTAAAGGCTAGTGTTGCAAGTCCAATTAATCAAGGTTGGTTCCATGAGTAAAAGTTTGCAAGTATGCCACCTATCAGCTGCTATGACTTCTCAAAATATATATCATTGTTATCGAGTTGCTACATAATTGTGAATTAACAATGGAAGCTTTTATATTGTTCAAGTAGTTTGTTATAGGAAAAAAATGATGAATGTATAAATTCCTTTATCTATGTTTATGGAGCATCTTTAAAAGGACTTATACCATGTATACTCCAACAATTGATCTAGTTTCTTAGTTACCCTAGATACTATGTTTCATTACTATACTAACTATTTATTAAATAAGATTATTTGTTTCATTTAAACAACTGCAACAAACTTTAGAGACCACTTGAATAATTAATTCTTATTCAAGTGTGCATCCCTTTTTATTTCCATTTAATGTGTTGTTAATTAGTGAGCTATATCAGTTATGCTTGTTTTTTATATAGAGGAAGATAGATAAATTAGGAGAGCATATTGTGAAGGAACAAGGAGATATATTTTTTTCTTTAACTTAGATATTTTAATACAAAAACAATTTCCAAGTATGTGTATGATAAATTAATTAATGAAGTTGTTGTAGGGAAAACCCATCACCCCCCATTTTTGAAATATTTACTTCAAATAATGGGGACCTTTTCTATTAATTTTTGGCTAAAAACTTTTTATAATTCTCATTAAGTTAATTGTCTTACAATTGCCAATTTTTCATTTTTGTTGCATTTCCATTTTGATTGATCCATTGAAGTCTATTTTTAGCAAGCTTTCCATCGATACTTGTTTCATCTCGTTTGGTCAACCAATGTGTAAATGACACTCCTTTGAAGTTTGATATTTTTTGTCACCAGAGTTAAAAAATGTATGAAGTGTATAATATTGTAATTTTCGCAATTAAAATAGTCATTATTTGTAAATATTAACTCTTGGTTAATTTATATTAATTTATATTTTTTAAGTGTATGATAGTTGAAAAATGCATTGCGAGATCTCGATAATTTACTCCAATTTATTATTTTAAAATAATTAGCAAAACTAGAATCTCAAGATTTCAAAGTGATTGTAGTTCAATTTGTAGAGTCTTTAATTTCACATAGCCTCAATTCACATCCCTTCTCTTCAAAAAAAAAAAAAATGAAATCTAAAAAAAAATTACGATAAAATGTTTTAATGTGATATTGCGAGAAATCACATATCACAAATTTCATTGTACTTAGTTTAACAATTTGCGATTCACGATTTGAAAAAATGCAATAGAATATTTTTAGTTTTACATAAGTTTTAGTTGACCTCCTTATAAATCCCATACCCACATCATCATGACATCACCTCACTCCTTATTCCTCCAATTCACTCACCCTCACGTCATCTCCACTCACCTCACTCACCCTCCTCATCCCTCCATTAGCACTCTCACCATAAGTCCTTCATCATTCCTCCCCGCATATTTGGTTTGAGATTATTATAATATATTTTTAATAAAATTAAAATGTTATATTAATATTAATATTATAATATTTTATTATCATTAAATTATAATAAGAATATAATATAATAATATTTTGAATTAATTATTATTTTCTTTTCAATTAGTTTAATTTTGTTTTTAACTAATTTTTGATTAATTAGTTAAATCTTCTAATTATAATTAATTAGTATTAATTAATTAATAATTGAAATTTAATTTAGAATTAGATTGTAACTATTTATTTATTTTTTTTAATTTTTTTTGAGCTTAGACAATAGAATTTATAGAATTATGGCAATTTTGATTCACCAACTTTGGAGGCCCATAGATTGAGTTTTCTTTGGCCAAATGAGAGCCATAATAGCTCATTGGAAAAATAAAATTATGAAGATAATTTATGAAGTGGTTGCATTACTGTATTTGATCATTTAATAGGTCTAAAATTCAGTAAAAGATCAAGCTTCAAATTTTTAAATAAAATCAATTTTCTGAGTTTTATTTTTTGCATTCTCATTTCCTCACAACTTCTTCGGAGTGCAGATTTATTCATATATGTTCCCCTTTACCAATTAAATACTCATAGGCATCAACAAAAAGCTCAGATTTCTTTTATTTTAATTATGTAATTAAGTTTTGATTGGATTTGTTTTAATTCTATATTTGGTATTTTGATTTTATTTTTCCATTTTAATTTAATTTTGGATTTGATTTTGTAGATAAACAGTTTGGAGAGATGAGAAGAAGATGATCTCAATCAATGAGAATGCTCCAGAAATTGAAGAATATAATTTTCGGCCAATGAAAATGATTGAACAGAACCACACTTCAACAAATTTCTATTGAGGGATTCTTTTGTAAATATTATAAATATCATATTGTAGGTGAGAATATGGCTCTCTTCTCCACAATTATGGAATTCTTAAAAGCACTATTGTAATGAGGATTTTAGAGTTGTAGGTGAGAAGAGAGAAAATATCTGATTTGGGTGATTATTGAGAATTTTTCCTTTGCATTCTGAATTATGTTTGATGGGCAGAGCTTGCACTATTGCAAATCTTGTTTTAAAAGCATAAGTTCAAAGCATTGTAAATGAATGTTGGAGACCAAAGCCAGAGAAATGTATTCAATAAATTGGTATTTATAATACTATTGTTTTAAATCCCGGTTTCATTTTATAATGTCAGGAATGTGTCATTTTATTCATATTTGTGCGCTATTGTCAGTATGAGTAATTTGATTCTATTATATGTTATTATTTATCTCTTCTCTTATGAGTTGAATTCTAAATTTTTGAGTAACTATTTACTCAGAAATCTGTCTTTTAATACTAAAAAAAACAATAATATTTTGAGAACTAGTTCCTTATACTATTATTTAATTATTCGAATTGCTGATTTAACAATCAATATCATTTTGTGAACTACTTCTTGAATGTTGTTGGTTGATTATCTCAGTTAAGAGGTCTACGAATAAAATGTGTTTTGGTATTCATAAGCTTAGTTAATTGAACTACTTTGTTAGCTTGATATTCATTATAAGCCAGGCATATTTAAATCCCAATCATTTAAATATCTTGCTCTCAGTTGGGTTGGATCAATATCTCCCTAATTGAGATAGGATTAGTATATTTTCCCTTTTGCTTGTTGTTAACATTGGAAAATTGTACAGCAGAAGACAACATCAATTAATGTTGAGCCTAAGGATTTACAGGACAGGAATACATTATGGAATCAAGAAATATTTAAAATCTCTAAGGTTTTGAGAAAATCAGATTTGAACTAGTCATAAATGCTCAAATGCACACTTTTTCCTTCGAGAAGAGCGCCTTCTGCGTGCCCTTTTTCCCGATAAGCGTGCATTCCTAGAAATGGAAAAAAGTCACTTTCTGAGACCACAACAAGCAAAGGACAGTTACTCCTTTTGTGAAAGCCGCCTAAGAACAACCACCAGCGCCTCCTTAGACATTATGTGAGCACACAAACGAATATTTGAGCACACAATGGAATCACACCTCTCCCTTGGGTCACCATCCATCATGTACCAAGGGAGGGAAGGAGGATTTGAAGCTCACCTATATAAACCCACCAAGAGATGAAAAAAGGGTGATCATAAGGTTATGCTGGCCAAAGTTGCCCAAGCAACACCAGCATTGTGTGTGACCCGGAGCTGGAGCTAAAGAGGACTCAATAGTTGGCCACCCAACATCTTAGTCCACCACAACAGAGAGAGAGAGTTGGACTGCATCAGAGGCAGAACTTGAAAGACAAACATCATTGCATCGGGACCTATAGCCATTGCCTAGGGGCCCTTTGGAAAGTGGGTAATATTTTCTTTTATTCCGAACATTCAATAAGAAGAGGCCATCGAGCCATCATTTGCATTATTACTGTTTGGAACTCTGTATATAGCTTCTTTTGTGTTTTTAGTTTTAGTTTCTTAACCAGAGCATACTTCAGCATATTATTTCATTTAAGTTTTATGCTTTTGAGCTCCCCCCACAAACTGCCTGTTACCAATTGTTTAGAGAGTAGACCACACTCTCTAAGCTCGTGTGATTTCGTACACCCGTGTGTCGAATCCACCACAACACTTGCATTTTATAAAAATCTTGCATTTAGATTTAATTCTACATTCCTAGAAGTCCTCTTCCCAAAGAGGAAAACTTTAGTTGTGGCTTGGATGAGCCCTAGATCAGCTTAAGGATCACTTTATTGCCTGATAAATAAGAGGGATGATGTGATGTATCTTCTCCATTGGTAGATGAAAGTCATATTTTAAGCCATTGGAGACAGAGAAAATGTAATTGGACCTAGTTTAACTAGCCGAAACCACCATTTCAATGGAAAAGGAGCTTCTTTAAGGTCCAGATCGGGTGGTATCCCTTATAGTGTTGTAGGCAGACATTTTTGGTCCTCAACAAAAGTATACTGGGAGTTGTAGAATTTCTTCATCACCTTGTTCCATAGAGAAAGAGTGTACATGGGAGGAAATTTTTCATAATCCTTCCATCATGTGGGAAGAACATCAATCGAAAGAGTTGGACACGACAACGTTCATTGCATAAACATAGTCTTTCCCCAGGAGAAAATTGAAGTCCAAGGGGCTCATGATGACCATAAAATCAATACATACAAATTTTCCTCCCAAGGTAACATGAAAATGAGGAAGGATCCCTAAGGGTTTTCTGGTTATTATGTTAAAAGAAAACAAATTCGAAGTGGCAGACACAAGCAGAAGGGAACCCAAAGCTTTCCAATCAATCGAGGATAAAATGTTAACGTAATCTCCCTCATCTATAAAAATGTGATAGATGTTCTTATCATAAGCCTTCACCATGATATTAAAATGCTTTTAATAAGGGAGATGAGGTTCTATCAATTGAATCCAATAAAAGGAAATGGTATGTTTTCTTGGACGGGGTTTCATAGGAACGAGAGAAATCCCCCCTTGTTCGATAGAATCAGAAGAAACAAGAAGAACTTGAGCGGTATGATATTTACTCTCTACGGAAAAGGTACGATCAACTAAAGGTGGAATCAAGTCAACCATTTTATAAACTAATGGTTGGTTAGGGATGGACTTATGGGATTCACGTTTAGAGAGAGTGGGATGGACTAGAGACAGGTTCAGATCAATAAATTCATCAAATAGTGGAGGATTGGGAGAAATATTTCGATGAAAAACCAGAAGACGAGGCTGAGAAGCTGTAAGGTTTTCCAACGCTTTTGAGGCTTCATCCATATAAGTAAATAGGTGAATAGGATGATTCCCTTCACATAACCTACATGGAAACTTAACTTTACCCTTTTTCCCGTGGATCTTTAGATCACTAATCGATGGTTTTCCACCATCATGATCTCCAGGGGGTGATGCCAAAGGTTGATGTGAGCCTATGGGCCAAACTTATAATACCTTGGGAATACCAGGACAATATCTAAGAAGGTGGCCACCTTCATAACTTGCAAGGGAATTTAACTTTGCGAGGTTGATTATAAGGTTTCTCCATACCAGTTTCATCGGTAGCAATGACTGCTTGCTTTCCCCCTTGCTTATTTTTATTCTTCTTAATATTTATTTTTCTTCTTATGTACCTGGTTATTAAATTTTATTCTTTCACCAGATGAAGAGGAAGAAGGCCGGACATGCAAAGAAGGAAAACGTTCAACATTAGGATCAACTTATTCAGGTGGAGGACTAATTGCTTGAGAAATAGTTTGGACATTCAGAACCAAGTAGGTTGAAAATAACCAAACTGGTAAACCAATGGTAAATATAGGAAGGGACAAAATTTCCATATAAGGAGCACCAATATTTTAAAAATAAGGAAAAGGAATAGGATTCTTGTCATAGGGTTTTCCTTGGCTGGTGAACTGAGGAACTATTTCCATTAGTCTCAACCTAAGATCTACTAAGGATTTGTTCCACGGTCAATTAATTTATTTTGGAAATTAAAGACACAAAATAAAACAAAGGGGTAACTAGGAAGAAGGGTTTACCAAGTAACTGTGAACTGCAATATACCACCTTGGTGAACTAAGGATTTACGTACGTGCAAGAAATATACCTGAATGCTGTGTTCGATGTATCAAAGTGTACAAGGAGACCGACTCAATTACATAAGGTGAGGATAACAACCTAGTGTGGACTTCCAAAATATACCCGAAGGTACATGGAAGCACAGTCCGTGTTAGTGTTGTCTTACACGTAACTATATGATGAGAGAGTTCCCATTTACTTTTCATGCATGGAGAACCATCCAATATACTTGGAGGTAGGTGGAGAACAATCTTATACACTTACACACGTGGAACGAGATATGAACCCCAGAATTCAATGAAGGAAAAAAATGATAGATCCTATGTTTACAGATGCCAAAAAATGTCTCTAGCCTAGAATTATAGATGCTTGCGTTAATGTTTCAAATTCTCCTTAATATTGATTCTTTAAATTTTAAAGTTTATCTTGAATTAAGTTTCAATTTTCAAGGCTCACTGCGAATTCCACCAGAATATCCTAAAGATGTAATCTAACATGAGAAAATGAAATATTTTATTTCAATGAAAATATATATACTGGAGGGAGAAAAAAAGAGTAATGCTAGATACAGAATGAAACAAACAAATTGTGTTAAGTAAAATTGCCTAATCCAGTTGTTCCAATTTCCAATTTCACACCCAAAACCATAAATGCAAAATGATGAGATTTTTCTTTGCTTTCCTCTTAATTTTCAAATACAATGAAAACTAAGATGTAGAAATATAATTGACAAGAGAAATAACACATAATATGACTGTAATATACATTTTTTAATCTAATAAACAATTAAGAAAAATGTTTACAAAGACCTAATTTGATAAGAAAAAGAAAAAACCAAAGAAATTCTTACCAAAGGATAATAAATCCAAATGAAAACATTATGATGGCTTTTCAGAGACTGAAAAAAACATAAAACTCAAGAAAAAATTCTTGATCAAAGAAAATTAATGAGCAAGGCAAGGAATGCAATTTTTTTGCATCCTACTAGATTAGTGTAGGTGCAAAACAAGAGACAATGCACTACAATGTAAGTGCAGAACAAGAGAAAGTGCACTACAATGTATATACGCTGGATCAACATAGGTGCATAACAGGAGAAAGTGTGTTGTAGTGAAAAATACACTAGATCGACGTGTGTAGAACAAGATAAGGTGCGTTGTAGCATAGGTACACAAAAGGCTCAAGTGTGATGGGGTGCTCTGTCTCCAGACAAAGAGATGCACTAGGGTAGTTTCGGTCAAAACATTACACAAGAAAACCAACCAAGCTCAAACAAGTGCTTTCCTAAGGTAAATCAATGTCTGAGTGAGTCAATAAATATTGGTTTCAAAGGTGAAAAAAGGTGCTAAGATCAAGGAAACCACTAAGAAAAGAAATTTTCCACATTGGAGTCACCAATTTGTTATGCGAAATTTAGGATTACAGACAAAAATAATTTCCCTAGACCTAGTGGAATGGTCTAGAACAACAAAAGATGAAAAATATAAAGTTTTTCCTTAGATAATTTGAAGAACGAGAAAGAACACTAGGAATCCATCGCAAGATTTTCTTTCATCCTTGCTTGTGAGCTCCAATTCTAGCTCTAGATGCTATAATTAGAGTCTGTACATACACACAAAACAAGCCAAGGATATATAACATCTACATAGCATAATTCAATTACTCTATTAAATGAATCAACATGGCATTGAAATACATGAAGGTAAACATAATATGACACATAGGAAAATAAAATACTCTTTGTATTAATAGAAATAGGAGAGAGTTTACAACCAAGAATAGTAGTTGATCTTGTCAGGATCTCCCCAAGTTTACTTTTCCTTCCTTGTCACAAAGCACCCCTCAATGTAACCCTAATGCATGAATATAATGTCTCCTTCCAGTTCAAGGCAACAACATAAGGGCATAATCAATCTCAAAAATCCAACCCTAATGCTATGGATGGCAGTAAATTTATAGGAGAAGAGTGGTAGTTTAGGATTTACCATCATGGGCTTGAGATCCACATATGATGGAAGGATGATCTCAAGGGATAAGAGGTGAGGTATCAAAGATAGGATAAGGTAAGATTCAAGCTTCTTATCCATGGTAAATGGTTAAAATAACTTCGTGAAGATTCTAAAAGAGGAAGCTTTGAAATTATTTTTAATTTGCCCAAATTTATAGAATCAATACACCTACTGAAGGGAGCAACAAGTGCTGACCAACACTGGTGAAAAGGGAACAACCAACGTTGAATGAAGGTGGTTTAATGGAAAAGGTGTGCTATGGCTAAAAAAATTGATTTTGAACAATTAATCCCATAAACTTATAATTTTTGGAAAGGTCATTCTTAGGGACTTGTGAAGGGATGATGAAAACATGTTCATGGATGTTGATTAATCCCATTTGTAGGGCTATTAACCATATGTGAAAAAAATTCCTCTAATAGATTGTCCCCTAATGTACAAATTCTGAAACGATAGTTGATGAATAAAGTGATTTACCTTGTAACAAATACAGATCAAGAACAACTGGTCGAGATCATCATCTGTTACAATACATTTTCATAATAATATCTTTGCTGAGGGAGGCATACCCATGCTCAACACATAAGATAACATTACATGTACAATGATCAAGAAGTATCGTCTACTGATGAGAAAGAGTGGAACCATGATTAGATGACTATTTGTATGATCATAGCCATCATACTTTGTAATATTTGTCTTAATCCTAAAATCGCATCCCATATGGGTGGAACTAGATCCGAGGTCTTCTATCTCATTTACTCGATTTTCCAATGTACGAGTATAACCATGCGAATAAATGAGTTGGAGTCAAACATGGTAAACACCACTTGATTACCGACCAATTATGTAAGGTGTTAAGATATGTGAGAGACACTGCCAATGATGTTAATGGATCTCAAGGTACCATAGTACAATTATTATGGTGTGAATGAATGAATTGAAGTAAAACACCACAAATAATATTCTGGTCGAAGGTCAATGATGAAAACCTATCGTTGAGAGCGAGGAAACTTTCCACTGATGTATGAAAATCCCAAGGTACCAAAGTGAGTTTCTAAGTCAACTTCCTGGATAATGAGCTGACATATACAAGAAGGGACCTCTCATTGGAGTGTCTTGATGTATCCCCCATCAACGACACGAAACAAGTATCTAGATTTGAGACAAAATGATGTTGATGTGGAACTGGTTCAAGAATGACATACATGAAATGAAGGCTTAAGAGTATTGTAGCAGATATCATCTGAAAGAATTCTCTTGAACATATCAACGACCTTTATGGAGTTGGAAACATTTACCCACAACCAAATACGAAGGCTTTGATATGGTATAATGAACCAAGAATGCAAGACGATTTCCTAAGCCAATAGTCACGAAGATGAAGTGAAAGGGTGTCATGTTCAAGAGAAACCCACTGCCATTCATATGTCGAGTACCATATTTTACCAATTTCCCTAACCATTTCTGGTCAGTACCTCTTTATTTTTGACATGCTTGAGGATTATAACATATGCTTGATATGTAAGTTCATCTTTTAAATGAATCCCTATGTATATTTTTAACGAACCCTGAGAATGAGTGGTTCCATCCCTTCATGTTTGACGATTCCATCATTGTTTGATGCTTTTACGAGTCCAACAAAGGCATAAATCAACTCATTTTTCATGTTTAGAGAGTTTGGAAAAGAGGCGAAAAAGAAAACTCCAAAGGTTCCTTTTCGTAAATAGTCTCTTGAGTCCGAAAATGAAGAAAATGATACTCAGGAGAACCTCTTAGCCATGTTCGACTAAGGTATTCCTTTTTCGTAAATATTATATGTAATTCTGGAAAAGGGTTAACTTATACTCAGTAGACATATTTTCATTTACTTTAACAAGTTTGAAAATACAAGCGCTTGAAAATATTTTCATGTTTAAGCAGTCTGAAAAGCGCTGAAAGAGGACTCTTCCTAGAGGAACGATTGACATAAAGGGTATAAATTGGTTCCAGTCATGGTGGAACTACTCAAAACATATAAAGGTCAAGAGGTAGGCTAATAAGGCCGCTCATCGCAGCAGTTCCCTAGGGAAAGGTAAACCAACCAAGTGAAAGCGTATGATTGTCCAAGCAGATGGTGATAATGGAATGAGAAAACAAAAGCTCATCTAGCAAAAATAGGTTGATAAAAATGGAAATCATAGGAGGTAGTATGAAAATGGTTTCATTTTAACACAAGATTGAAACATGTGGAAACTATTCTTGATAATACTTGAAGATTGTGTCATTTTTTACAGAAGCTTGAAACATGTGGAAAACTATGCTTGAGAGTGGTTTCATTTTTACACAAGCTTGAAATAGAGAAAAAATATGCTTGAAATAAGTTTTCATACCCCCAACATAATTACTTAATTCTAAGGACATGCCTCCCAAGCTTCATTTCATTCACCTAAGTAGACTATTGGTTACTAGGTGGATGGAATGAAGGCTCATTTACGAGATAAAATGAAAGCTTCCACTGGAAATTTACGAGATTTAATCAAAGAATCAAATTGGAAGGGAATTTGTTTCATTTTTTAACGATCTTGACAAAAGAAAAGGAACTTTGCTCTAGGATTGTTTCATGTTTATGTGAGCGTAAAAAGTAGAGGAAACTATGCTCGTAGGAACTTGTTTCATTTTTTAACGAGGGTGACACAGTAAAATAGCTATCCTCATGGGAACCTTGTTTCGTTTTTTAAAAAGCTTGGCACAAGAAGAGGAGATTTTCTCATGAGTACCTTGTTTCATTTTAAAAATAGATTTACACACAAAAAGTAACTCTTCTCTAACTCCTTGTCATGAAATTCAAGAGACCATGGCTTCCAAGAGGTTCTCATCATATGGGAGAACAACACACTGGAAGGAAAACATATCAAGGGATTCAATGGAAAGATCAGGATCCAAAGCACCTAGTAAATGACTGCCCATATCTCCTACTAGATTTAGGTCAAAATAAGTTGAGAAAACAATTAGAGGATCCTCTTCAATAGTAGGTAAGGGCATGGGATAGGTTGCCACATAATTAAACTATGGTTGGGGAGATACCACTTGCATATTCAAAACTCTTAGGGAAGTAGGATTATTGGCAGTGAAATCAGGACCAACAAATGAAAGCTGATCAATAGTCACAATCCTCCATCAAGTGGGAAGCAAATCACTCAAAATAGTGTGGACACGACAAAGTTCATAACATAAAAATAGTCTTGTCCCGGGAGAAAATTTAAGTCCAAGGGGCCTATGATGACCATAACATCAATACATACAATTTTTCCTCCCAAGGTAATAGGAAATCGAGGAAGGATCCCCAAGGTTTGATTGGTTCTTTTGTTAAAAGAAAAAATATCCGAAGTGGCATACACAAGCGAAGGGGGACGCAAATCTTGCCAAGAAGTATAGGATACAATGCTAACATAAGGTCCCTCATCTATAAGAGTGTTATGGATGTTCTTATCATAAGCCTTCACCATGATCTTATAAGGCATGTAAGAAGGGAGAAGAGGTTCTGTCAATTGACTCCAATCAAAGGTAATGGTATATTTTATTGGAGGGGGTTTCATAGGAACGAGATAAATTACCCCTTGCCTGGTAGAATAATAAGAAACAATAAGAACCTGAGAGGTATGAGTCTTCACTGTCTATGGAAAAGGTACAATTAACCGAAGGTGGAATCAAGTCAACCATTTTCTCAACCAATGGCTGGTTGGGAATGGACTTATGGGATTCACGTTCAGAGAGAGTGGGATTGACTGGAGATGGATTTTGATCAATCACTTCATCAACTAGCAGAGGATTGGGAGAAAGCTTTCGATAACCACCTAGAAGACGAGGTTGAGAATTTGTAATGTTTTACAACACTTTTGAGGCTTCATCCATATAAGGACAAAGGTGAATAGGATGATTCCCTTCACATAACCTACATGGAAACTTACCTTTACACTTTTTCCCATGGATCTTATGATCACTAGTTGATGGCTTGTCACCAGCATGATCTCTAGAGGCTGATGACAAAGGTTAATGTGAGCCTCTGGACCACAATTCTAATACCTTTTAAATACAAGGAAAATATATAAGAATGTGATAACCCTTAAATAACTTGCAAGGGAATTTAACTTTGCGAGGCTGATTGGAAGGTTTCTCCATACTAGTTGCATCGGTAGTAATGGCTGCTTGCTTTCCCCCTTGCTTATTTTTCTCCTTATTATCCACCTCATTACTAACTTTGAGGCTTTCACCAGACAAAGAGGAAGAAGAGGAAGAAGACTAAACAAGCGAAGAAGGAAAATGATCAACGTTAGGATCAACTTTTTCAGGTGGAGGACTACTTGGTTGAGAAATAGTTTGGACATTTGGAACCAAGGAGGATGAAAATAACCAAACTATTAAACTAATGGTAAATTCAGGAAGGGATAATGTTGCCATATGAGGAGCACCAATATTTCCAAATGAAGGAAAAGGACTAGGATTCCCGTTAGAGGGGTTTCCTTGACTGGTGAACTTGGGAATTGTTTCTATTAGTCTCAAACTAAGATCTACTAAGGATTTGTTCCACGGTGAGGATGTTGTTCTGCAGTAAATTAAGGAGTAACTAGGAAGAAGGGTATACCAAGTAACTGTGAAATAAAATATACCACCTTGGTGAACCAAGGATTTACATACGAGCAGGAAATCTCCCTGAACTTTGTGTTCAATGTATCACAGTGTACAAGGCAGTTGACTCAGTTACCTAAGGTGAGGATAGCAATCGAGTGTGGACTTCCAAGATATACCCGAAGGTACGTGGAAGCACAATCCGTGTTAGTGTTGTCTAATGCGTAATTGTATGATGAGAGCAGTCCCATATAATTTTCATGTGAGGAGCACCATCCAATATGATCGGAGGTACATGGAGAAGGATCATATACACTTACACACGTGGAAGGAGATATCACCTCTGGAATGCAATGTTAGAAAAATATGACAACTCCTATGTTTATAGACAGTGTAACACATCTCTAGCCTAGACCTGTAGATGTTTGTGTTAATGTTTCAAATGCTCCTTAAGATTTATTCAATAAATTTTAAATTTTATCTTGAATTAAGTTTCAATTTTCAAGGCTCACCAGAAATTTTCCCTGAATATCCTAAAGATGTAATCTAACATGAGAAAATGAAATATATATATATTTTAATGAATATATATATATATATATGTTAGGGAGAAAAAATGGAGTAATGAAACATACATAATGCATCAAACAAAATGTTTTAAGTAAATTTCCTTAATGCAACTGTTATAATTTCCAATTTCACATAGAAAACCCTAAATACAATGCAAAATGCAAAATGTTGAGATTTTTATTTTCTTTCCTCTTAATTTTAAAATGAAATGAAAACTAGGATGTATCAAGATCATTAATAAGAGAAATCACACAGAATATGACTGTAATATAAATTTCTTCAAGCCAATTAATAATGAAGAAAAATGTTTACAAAGACCTAATTTGATAAGAAAAGAAAAAACCAAAGAAATTCTTAAGAAAGGCTAATAAATCCAAATGCAAACATTATGATGGATTTTTAGAGACCCTGATAAAATTAGAAAACTCAATAAAACATTATGGACCACATAATATTAAGGAGCAAGGCAAAAAATGATTTTTTTTTTGTATCCTATTGGATTAGCGCAGGTGCAGAATAAGAGACAGTGCACTACAGTGCAGGAGTAGAACAGGAGAAAGTGCAATATAAGGCAGATAAACTAGATCAACGTAGGTTTAGAATAGGATAAAGTTCTTTGTAGTGAAAAATAAATTGGATCAACGCATGTGCAAAATAGGTGAAGGTGTGCTGCAATGCAAGTACACAGAAGGCCCAAGTGAGCTGGGGCGTTCTGTCTCTAGACAAAGATATGCACTGGGGAAGTTTTGCTCAAAACATGACACAATAAACCCAACCAAGCTCAAGCACGTGATTTCCTAAGTTTAATCAATGTATGAGTGATTTAATAAATATTAGTTCCTATTATAGGCCATTTTTTCACATCTAGTAATTAAGACTCCTAATGGGATCAATTAACATCCTATTCCCCCTTGTCAACATAATTGCACAAAGCCCTAAGTATGCCTCCTTCATTTCCCATAATTTCTGCCTGAAACCACCTCATGTGACCTGGCTTTAGGACCAAATATCCTTGGAATTACTCTAGAGAATTTTCACCTACAGGTTGCTCTACTGTGGCCAACGTTGATCACCTACAGGTTGCTCCCCTTTGCACCTACGTTGGTTCTAGAAATTCAGGAAAAAGAGATAATTTTCAGAAGCTTCCTATCCTAGAAGATTCCAGATTTTGTTACAATCATTTTCCTCAGATTAAACTCTCAGATCCTATGTCATACTTCTTTGGAGTTTCCATCCCTTATCCTTTTATCCCATCCTCCCATCAAAGGTGGATCTAAAACCTTAGATTGATAATTGGATAAGAACTCCCAATTTACCCCACTCCTCTATATATTTACTGCCTTGCATATGCAAGGGGTTGGATTTTGGAGACTAGTTCTACCCTTATGCTGCTGAGGTGAGAGGTTAACATTCCATGCATTTAGGATGATTTGAGGTGCATATTGTGACAAGAAAAGGGCAAGACAACTTGGAGGAGCTGTTCTACAAGATCAACACCTATTTTTGGTTGTAATCTCCTTCCATGTATATTAATGCAATTTTATTTAATTTATTTATTTAATTTAATTTATTTATTTATTTATTTATTATTATTTTTTTCTTATTTTTTATTTTTATTTTTTTTCCTATATGTGATGTCGTTATTTCATTTATTTAAATACCATGTTGATATGTTTAATGTGCTCCTCCAAGATCAACCTCTATTTGTGGTTGTAATATCTTTCCATTTATATTAATGCAAAAAAAATTATGTTTTCCTATATGTGATGTCATTATTTCATATATTTCAATACCATGTTGATATGTTGAATAGAGTACTTAGATGATATTGCATAGATCTCGTAGTTTCTTGGTTTGTGTTATCTAACTATGCAGGTTGTAATTTTGGCAATCATCGCTAGAATTTTAGCATTCAAGATGAAGAAGAAGCGAAGCATCTGTTGGATTCTAGGTAGGCTTTTTTCAATCATCTATTTAATTTAAGGAAAGCATTGGGTTCCTTGTTTCTCTGTTGTTCTAGGTTGACCATCAAACCTAGGGGATATACTTTTGTCTGCAATCGTAAATCCCGTATAACAAATTGGTGAATCCTTTGTGGAATGGTGTATTCCCTTGGTGGTTTTCCTTGTCCATTGTGTTTGATTACCTATTTTATAGACCTTTGTTGCTTTGATCAATCAAGAAAATACCTAGGAAGTGATTTCATTGAGCCTTTTTTTCAATTTTTGTGTCATAATCTTCCATCCCTGGACCAATGCTCCCTTGGTGCCTCTAACAGAGCATTGCACCTCAACCAGGCCCACTCTGTAGTAGCGTTGAAAAGCACTGATGCCTCTCCTGCACTAACGTTGGCCCCTATTTTTTCACAAAATTTACCTATGTTTCTAAGTGTCTCTTTGATCATACTACTTTCATCTGACATTCCCTAAGTCTTGAGTGTATTGTGGTCTCCCTTAAGCCTCCATTTGGTTTGCATTTGTGTTTGATTCCCTTTGGTAGGAATTGGTTTTAATTTTTCTTTTTTCTTATCATTCGGTCACTTGCAAATTGATTTCGTTTGGTCATTGATCATTTGGATTAAGTTTTGTTCTAGTCCTCATTCTGAAAAGTGAATTTGAATCAATGATTAAACATTTTCATCTTATTTTTCTTCATTTTGAAAATTAAGTGTGTTGAAAAGAAAAATTTTGCATTTGGAATTTAGGATTTTGTATGTGGATTAATAAAGGAACAATCACATTGAAAGGGAAACTGCATCTTTCATCTTGTTTTTTGCATGTTGTATTTTGTATAGTGATTGTTTCTTCCCTTCCTTAGCTAGGTTTTCATTGAAAGAGAAATATATTTATTTTATCATGCTATATTTTCATTTTAGGATATTTAGGTGACATTTGTAGTGATCCCAAAACTGAAACTTAATTAAAGATAAACAGTAAAATTTAATGAATCAACCTAAGGAGAATTTGTAACATTAACGCATCACATAGAGGTCTAGGCTAGAGACATGTTCTGACATCTTTAACGTAGGATTTTTTTTTGATTTCCAGCGTTGCATTCCGGGGTTGATATCCAATTCCACTTATGCGAGTGTATAGGATCGTTATCCACGTACCTTTGGGTATATTGGACGACGCTCTACACATGTAAAGTATAAGGCAACATTCTCATCGAATGGTTACGCATTGGACACCACTACTACAGACTGCACTCCCATGTACCATCAAGTATATTTTGGGAGTCCCCTATAGGTTGCTATCCATCCATAGGTAACCGAGTCTACCACCTTGTATATTGTGATACACTAAAAACAACATTCGGGGAGATTGGATGCCGTATGTTAAGTACTTGGTTCTCTAAGGTGTATATTTCAGTTCATAGTTTCTTTTTAATCCTTTATGCCTAGATTACCCTCTTTTTTATTTATTTATTTTTGTGTTAATAAAATTTATTTTCCAACATGGAAGAACAAAATCTCCCACCTCGTCATTCACGTATAATGCAAAATAAGTCTCCTCTTCTTCCAGAGGCTACTCCTGGTCGTCGTCAGAAGCATAAGAATATGAAATCTACCGAATCAGGAACATTGGGAACCTCTTCTATCCCTCCTCTTGATATTGATCCGCCATAATCATCTATCCCAATGAGTTCCAAGCCGAAGATTACATCTAATATTGATGGTGAAACTGACGCAATCGAAACAAAATACCTTGAAAATTTGTTGCCTGAGGTTGTTGGGGCCTGAATTTATCTAGTCATACACTTTGATTCCTGAGGTTGTTGAACTTGAAGAGCCTCAACCATATTTACCTATTACTTTAGGACCTTCCTTTTATATTCCTTTGTCTCAGAGAGAACCTATATATCTTGGACTCGATGGTGAACCTCTTCCACTCAAACTTGTGAGTATTGAAGAGATACCGCAAGAAGATCCTCATCCTTCTACTCTTTTTCATTGGGAAGGAATTTATTTTAATCAAACCGAACCTCTTCTTCTTAAAAATTTGACACAAAATCCTTTTCATGATTCTTTTGACTTACTCGTGGATCTCTCGTGACAATTTTCATCAGGATTGTTAAGAATGACTTGAACTGATCCGACCTCTCATCTTGTGTCCACTACTATGGTCGAGACATCAAATGTTTTTTCCACATATATGTCTGGAACATCACCAGAAACACATTTTTATGGTGGTACATCCATCCCATGAGGTTATCAGTATTTATCTGCTACCTTTTCTGGTGCGAACTCTAGTCCTTGGACCTCTCCCATATCATATGATACAAAAATATCATTTGGTACTTCTCTTATGAGTGCTATACAGTTTTGTCCTCCTCCTCCTCCTCCACTTACACCTACGGTTGAGTAGTAGGCTGGCCCTTATGTTAGTGGGAAAGGTTACCTTCAACAACCTAACTGTCAATATGTTGGGTATCCTCTATCTGGATCACAATTTCCTCCATCATCCCCTCCTCCTTTGGCAGGGGGGGAACTTGTTGTTGGTATACCTCAAATTGTTATTCAGTGCCATTATAGTCCCCCTTATTTTAGAATGTCTGTCAGTGTTTGGAAACCTACTTTTCACATTCAAATAGGTTAATATTGGGACCGATTGTTGAATCCTCAACTTGCACCATCTTATCAAATTCCTATCTATCAATCATCACCACAACAAGCTCAAATACATGTGATCAAACCTTTATAGGGTGTCATTGCATCACAATATTTTCCAACGGTATCTCGTACTTCCCAAGTCCCACTTACTCAACCAATACAAGGTACCTCACACTCTTAACCACTGGGTTAGGGTACTCCTCAAGTTTCGATAGGAAAATTTATTCATAGTATGGTGAAATCCCAACTGAAACCACCTTATCATGGGAAAATGCAAACTCCCATCGGGAAACAATATGGTCCATATCATGGTATTCTTTAAGCACATTTTCAAGGGCAACAAATCCAAATCCAACTGTTCCAAAAACTATATCATCATCCTGGGGCTGGGAAACAAGGTCACCTATATAATGGTTATCAGAATCCTCCTTATCCTTGTACCCAGGTTCCTTATTATTAGAACCCCCCTTATTCGGGAATGAAAATTCCTAGTGCTCAAGATATTCCTTCATATCTAGGTCATCCTCCTCCGGACTTTAATTGACAGTTGCATTTTGTGGCTAGTCTCGAATTTCTAGACTTAACTCGGCTCACTGATGACCCCATCGCTCATTCACCAAGGTGGCCAATTATTCCCACTAAATTGCCTTCAGATATCCAAAAATTCAATGGGAATCCAGGAGAATACCTATCTAGGCACGTTATGACTTATCATCTATGGTTTTCTACGAAATCCCTTAACGATGATTCCATTTTACTTCGTCTTTTCCAATGAGTGCTTATAGGTACCGTAGCTAAGTGGTATATTGAGTTACCTAGGGGTTCATTCCATGATTTCATTACTTTAGCCACCACCTTCCTCACACATTTCCAGTTAACTATCAGATATGAAACTGGAACAAAACTATTGACCAATTTCAAATAAGAATATTTCACTCACATTTCAGATCACATTCACGAGTGGAGGCATCACCCCCAATTGGTTAAGACTTATGGTCCCGATAAATTGTCAGCAGAATGGTTGACAAAATATCTGTTTTCATCCATAACAGAAGATGTGGCTAAAGGTGGAGTTGTGACCATATAGCAAGAAATTTCTCATGCACAATATTTGGACCTTGTTTATACCCAATCGGGCACGCTTTATTATTCCTCCTCCACCTGGTAAAGAATCTCATGCTGCTGATGGCATGATTGGTTCTACCAGTTCACAGTTGATGAGTAAATTATATGGTGTTGCTTTTACCACATACACTCAAAAACCTTAATCCCATCCTCTTGCGGCTTCTGCTTCTAAGATAAATGTTGTCTCATCTGATAAAGGAAAGTATCCACAACAAACAAGAAGAAATAAGAAAGGAAAAGATAAGAAGAATAAATATCCTTCACCAGAGGATAAACATACAAATCAATCTTCCGATGAGAAGCGAAAGCATCGTCGCAAATGCTTAATTTGCAACAAGGATCACTTTACATGTGATTGCCCACACCATGCTGAAATGAATCAGTTCCTTAAATATTCCACTTCTCTTGCCGTCTTGACCGACCCATTTCCCAATCAGGAGACCCACATGGTTGCCTAGGACCCTTCTTCCTCTAACACGATTTTTATGCTTTTCATCCTCAAAGTTGAAATATGATTTTATGGTAGCCACTCAGAATCAAGACTATGGTAATGCGAATCCACCGGACAACCATGATACTAATCAACCTGCCAATTTGGAATCACCTTCATCTAATCCTACTCCACCTCTGATTCTCGTTGAATTGACTATCAAAGGGAATTATTCATAAGTTTGATTTCGACCCTCATTCAAGAGATTCCCAAAATTATAACGTAGTTGAAGAATTGGCTCAGTCTCCATCAACTATTTCAACTCTTGAGGTGTTGCAAAACTGCCTCGCTCAAAAGAAGTCCTATTTTTTAGCTATCAGATGTGTGGATCCATCAGATTCTAACCTAGTGGTTTTCTCTCATGAAAAATATACCCCTCAGCTTCCAGGTCAATTAGCCTTTATAATCTAGGTCATTGTCCATGGTAAGAACGTTCGTCGTTCCATTGTGGACGAGGGAGCCTCAGCCTGCATTATGTCCATGTCTTGCTGGAAGGAAATTGGTTTTCCTCAACTAAGTCAATTGAACACCACATTGAAAGCTTTCGATGGAAGAAAATACAAACCTTGTGGGTTTTTGAATTTCCTTCAAGTATAATTAGGGGAAAAAATGTCTCTATAGAAGTATAATTTATTGATAGATCTCTTGATTATAATCTTCTAATAGGACATACATGGGTTTATGCCATGGCTACCATCATTTCATCCTACTTCCATATGATATTGGATGATCCAGGGATTGTAGATGATGAAACTAACATCCAAAGTTTTTGCGACCAAATTCCACTTAGCCCCATTGAGCTAGATTACGAAGCCATCTATTCGGCTTGTGCGGATTATACCTTATCTTCAATCGATTGGGTAGATAGATCACTGGATTATGGAACGTCTTCTGATCCTTTTCTCATGTATTATCTGCTGATGAAAGCATCATGGAGATCATGATTCCAGATGACGGGCCGTGGGATGAACATCACCATAGTTCCTCCTTACTAGATTCCATTTAGGATAATTTCAGTGATGTATATTTTCCCACTTTTGTTGAACCTCTTACGAATTCCATATCTATTCATGAAGTTGACTCCAAAAAGAACCATTAGAATATCAAGGAGATGAGACCTCTCAATATCTCTATCAAAATAGGTGTTGTCGAAAATATATACATTGGAGCATCTTGTTCTCCATCTGAGATCGAGATTTATAGAGCCCTTTTTCGTAAGTTTCGAGACGTATTTTCCTGGACTTACGAGGAAATTATAGACATCGACCCAAACATACTAGTGCATGAGATTAAGACATATCCTGATGCCAAGCTTGTCCGACAACGCCTCCGGTCCATCACAAGAAGGTTTTTGGGATTAAGGCTGAAGTTGAAAGCGTTGAAGATTGCAAAAAGAAACAGCGAAGGAGGCATCCTGAAACATCATTCCTGATCCTAGTTGGAAAGTAATCACCTAAACTAGGTGGGGCCCACACAGGTGATTTTTGTCGCAAAGTCTATTTTTAGACTATGTCTATTTTTAGACATGTCGATCATATTCTATGAGTTGCAGGATGCTATTTGTGGATGGTTGGTCAAGTTGGAAAAATAGATGGACTTCTATTTTTAGACATACTGGGCATAATCTATTTTTAGATTGCCAGTCTAAAAATAGATATGTCGAATATTATTAGCTCTTAATAATATTTGGACTATAAACATTATCTTATTCTCTTGGAGCACTTCAGTTAAGTGCACAGATGTGGCACAGGAGCTGACAGAAGGAATTACGCTATTCCTAAAGGTTAAGTGGAGCTATTGCATGGATACTTCAGTTAGAACTCATGTGAGAGAGTTTGGTGGAGTTGATTGAGGAAGTTAATGGAGTTGTGTTCAGTTTAACTAAGCTAAACATAGTTGAGCTAGTTGTATCTAGTCTAACTGATTGATACACTAGTGAGAGTAGTGTGAATTAATTATTAATTAATTCACTAATTATAAACTCATTAATCAACTAAATAATACATCAGTTAACTTCAGTGCATGGACAGTTTCAGTGGAGACCAGTGGAGAGATAGGTGAAAGAGCAGTGTGACTATCAGTTGTGACTATAAGTGATGCATGGTTTGCATCCAACACTTAGTAGAGATGCCTTTAAATACTGCGTGAGCAAGGCTGGGGTAATTCGAACTCATCAAGAGCTATTCTTCAGTAGGGATTGTGCAGTAGAGGCAGGCTATCAAGTGGCAAAGATTGGAGCATGTGTTTTGCTAGATCTAGCTTGATTAGTGTGTAGCAATTGGAGATTGTACTGAGAGCTTGTGAGGAGATTTGTATAATGATTGTTACATGATCTCTATGACATATATAATATACAGATAGTTGGGGGTTTTCAGATTTAAGCTTTCCCATTACATACTGTGTTCATATGTGTGAATTTTTATGGCTTTAATGTGTGCATGCAATTGATTTTATTTCCGAATGTAATGATCAATGGTAGAAGAGATTCTGTATTGTGCATGAAGATAAAATAGTGTGTGATCAGGAGAATCTCGGTGGATAACATATCAGTTATTCAAATTTCTACAGAAAGGCTTCTTTGGGAAGGTTTCATATTTCCCATTCCTTTAACTGATTGGGTATTGAACGTCGTCCTTTTCATGAAGAAATAGGGCATGATCTGAGTGTGTGTCAATTACCGGGATGTGAATCGTGCTTATCCCAATGATAACTATCCAACCCCATTTATTGACAATATTTTTTATGATTGCACTAGTTGCAGGATTTATTTATTCATGTATGGATTCTTGGGCTATAATAAAATCAACTTTCTCCTGATAGACCAAAATAAGACTGCATTTATTTTTCCTTGGGGTACATTTTCTTATTGCAATCTCCTATTCAACTTGAATAACATTGGGGACACATTTCAACGTGAAATGGATTACGATTTTCATGATATTAAACACATCATGCAACCCTATTTGGACGATCTCCCTGCTCATTCTAAGCATTGGGATGATCACCCAATGCATCTTCGGGCTATTTTTCTCTGTTATAGACACTATAACATTCAAATCAACCCGAAAAAATGTGTGTTTTGCATTGGTTCTGGTCGACTTTTGGGTTTTGTTATTTCAAAACAAGGAATTCGTATTGATCCTTTGAAAGTGCAGGCGATTGTAGACTTAGCTGCACCTTCTTCTCTCATTCAGTTACAAAAAATCCAAGGGAAACCTAACTTCCTGCGGAGGTTCATCCCTAATTACGCCAAGTTGACCAAAGCATTCACTCACTTTCTAAATAAAGGGGCACCCTTTCATTGGGATGATGTTACTCAGAAAGTGTTTGATTCCATGAAATATGTATTTGTTTGGGCATCTCTTCTATACCCTCTTGATTATCAGTGCGACTATTTCCTATACCTAGCTACTACCATTTCTATTATAGCAATGGTATTGGTCCAAGAAGACGATATTTGTACTGAACATCCTATTTATTATCTAAGTTAGAACCTCAATGATACCATAATTAGATATACTCATGTAGAAAATTTGGCTTTGGCAGTTGTTCAAGCCATCCATAGTTTTCACCATTACATTTTTCTTTAGAAAAATATGGTCGTTTCTGATTGCAACCTATGAAATATATATTGTCATGTCAATTGCTGGGGGAAAAGTACTCTAAGTGAATCTTTATTCTCAAAGAGTTTGACTTGGAATTCATCAAATCCAATTCAAAGAAATCCCTAGTTTTTATCTAGATTATGTGCGACCTTCCTTCTCCTAATTCTAAATATACATTTGAATATTTTATCCCTGACAAGTCATTGTTTCCGATTTCTTCATGTGACCCATGGTATGGATATTTTATGATCTATCTCTAGACCCATACTTTCCAGCCTAATAACTCTCACTCTGAGCAGCAACGTATTCGATACCAATCCCGAGATTACATAATGATCGACGACACCATTTACCATCATGGTATTGATAGGGTTTTACGGAGGTGACTTACCATTGAGGAAGACGATAAATTCCTTAACAAATGCCATTGAGTGGCATGTGGTAGACATCTATCTGGTTACACTACCGCACAAAATATTTTACATGATGGTTACTTTTGGCCCACTATCTTTTGTGAGTGCATCCTCGCTGTCCAAAATTGTCATGCATTCCATATATATGATCGTAAGATCCGTGCTCCACCTGCTCCTTTGCATCTCATTGTCACTGTTGGTCCTTTTGAAAAATGGGGAATTGACTTTATGACATGTACAAATCACTCGCCCGAGGGGCATGGTTATATTATTGTCATTGTTGACTACTTTACTAAGTGGGCTAAGGCAATGCCTACATTTAACAACACTGGAGAAATGACTGCATACTTTTTATTCAACCATGTTATTGCTAAGTTTGGTGTACCACAAGCGATAGTTACGAATAATGAAAATAATTTACGGAATCATATGATGATCGAACTAGTTGCTAATTTGGGACTTTCATATGAAAATTCCACTCCCTACTATCCATAGAATAATGGAAAAGTTGAGGCTATCAAAAAAGTTCTTAAAACTATGCTTCAATGTATGTTAGGGGTCCATAAATCAGACTGACACTTGCTTATTTAGGCTGCCTTGTGGGCATACCGAACCTCATTTAGGGATGCTATCAGATTCACACCCTTTTAGTTTTTTTATGGTCTAGAAGCAATCCTCCCCATCGAATGTGAAATTCCATCCTAGAAACTAGCTATCGAAGTTATTCTTGCCACTTCCGTAGAGGAGGAGTGTCTTTTACATATAACTTGTTTGGATGAAAATCAACGCAATGCTGCTTTAGCGAGTGAAGCTCATAAAAGATGCATTAAGGTGCAATATGAAAAAAGTGTCAAGCCTCAAGTTTACTCAAGTGAGTCCTTGAAAAAGGGGAATATGAGTTAGTAGATTTCGATGGAGTTCCACTTGCGCAACCTAGAAATGGGATGTACCTAAAAAAATATTATGCTTGATCTCATGCATAGTACACTATGTGCATATTGTCTATAGGCGTGTTTGAGTGTTTTTTCAGTGTGTCTTTTCAGAGTTTCCCATGGTTTATGTTGATCCCATTTAATTTTGGTTTGTAGATGTTGACATATCTCGAACCATACATTAGTTATGCTAATGGTGCTAGTTGTAGTACTCAGAACCTATCTTTCGCAACATGGACTATCTTTGCTCCAAATGGATAGCTAGTGAGTATGCAAGGGATTTGTATTGGACTCTCTACTAACAATATCGTTGAGTATAACATAGTGTTTGAGCTACTAACTGATTCTATTTCACATGGTATCTGCTGTCTAGTCATCAAAATTGACTCAAAAATCGTAGTACTACAACTTGCTAATGTCTATTCAGCTAGAAAACCCACCATCCTTCGCATGGTTTTGACAGTGTGTCTTCTAGAAAGAAATTTCGATTTCATACAATATGAAAATATTTATATAAATCTAAGAACATTATCAGATGACCTAGCTAATCACATTTTAGATAGAAATTTGGAACGAATGTAAATAAATTTCAATTCACATCACATCATATTGAGACACATATGGCTGCATCACCCATATGAAAAAATACATGCAAATATCTAAATAGGCTAATTAATGGCACTCATGATAAAATGACACTACACGAGCCATATTGCATAGTAATTGACCAATAAGGCTAGGCACTATGATAGTGTTGTTGAAGTCACATGGGAACTTGATTGACCATGGTCTCATCAATCCCATGTGTCAATACCTCCATGTGGCACTCCACCTCTGATAGGATCTCAAATGCCTCAAGATTTCGTAGCAAATCCCGTCTTACTGCAGTGACCTGTACTAGTGCCACTACCTCCTCATGTGTCTGTTCTCCTACAAAATAGATATATGAAGCGCCCACTAGTCGAACTGGTCCAATGCCTACATGAAACATCAATAGTTTAGTCTTAGAAACATCAAAAACAAAATTTTTTTGTAAAAGTTTCAAAAAAATAATGGTCGAAATATTTTTACCTACATCATCCCATTTCTCACCCTCAAGAAGCACGAGCTCAAGATCATGACATAAATCCATCCCTACGTAAGGATAATCATCGATCATGATGAAAATTCTACACATCCATCCAAATAAGGTTGGTGATAACTGATCGCCGACAGACCTTCATGTTGGTCCATATGATTTATCTACCTCCTCATCCGCGAGACCCTCAGATTGACATGCTCGAGTATAACCTGCTAAGGCTAAAGTAGTGGCACCTGTTCTAGAGTAAAAGAAGGCTAGGATCAAACCATATCTGAATTTCTTTAACTTCCCCTCTTTCGCTTTAGTTAGTTGTTCCTTCAAATTGACCAAGACACCCTCACTCCAGTTGAACATTGTTGGCTCTAGAAATTATATTCCATATTTCATGTACAATCTACTCGCTACATGGAGTGTTGAGCTACCTTCCATTCTCGCAATCATAAACAAGATCATTCTCAAAGGTAACTAGGTCACATATTTGATATTGATCTTTCCATCCCTAGTATTCTGGGCTTGAGGTCTGCAATAGGTATGGTTTTAGTCTTTCATGGTCTCCCCACCACTCCTCCCACATAAGAGAGAGATGGGGGCACCCCTGTTGGATAAACCCATCAGAAAGTAGATATATTATACCTTTATTTTGAGAAAATGTTCCTCAAACCTGGATGATTGTACCTGAACATCCCATGAATGAACAAGATATTTAAACAATTCCATCTGTTGCCTCATATAAGGTAGCTAGAAGAATTTCAACAATTCACAGTTTTTCAGTGACTGGATAGTGGCAGGATCATTTACTGTAGTTAAATCATGTTCTTCATGTTATCTTTCTCACCAAATGAATGTCATTTTGTGCTAATGAACACCTAAAACATCAATAAAGGATTCATTAGGCTCATTTTCATGCAAAAAATATAACAAAATTTGAGGAGGACTGATAAACCATTGAGAATTTTGTGCCCAACGCACCCTAGTAGTCCATGATATAGCATTGCACCTCTCCCAGAAGTAATAATTTTACTAGGTGCAACACAAATTTTGACATGGGGGGGGGGTGCATTGGTCCTAGGGTATGTTTTTGGAACCCCAGGTCCCTCAAAACCTCAAAAAATTGCCATGAAATGACAAAAATGGACCATAAAAAGAAAGAGAAGGGTTTTAGATCCTACCTGGAAGTGATGACACTTGAAATGATCCACTAGATTGGCCACAATCAATTGTAGAAGATCAAGGGAAAAAGTGCTCCAAAACTCTCACTGTTGAAGGTAAATGTGAAATGGTAAAAATGAAGTCATTTTGGATATTTAAGGTAATTTCTTGTATTATTTTATTCATATTTAACGTTTTGACCTATATATGCTTCATTTTTATTATGAATTAGGTATGTTTAATCATTTTTGTGATGTTTTGAGTAGGTCGATAACTCTTAATGGTGTTTTATCATTCTTTAAACAAGTTTTTTTGACCAAAGAGTATACTTTTATCTCTTTTTTGGGCTATATAAACCTATGAAAAATGAACCCTTTGGAGTCCTCTTTCATCTCTTTTAAGACTCCCAAAATATGAAAATATTTATGAACACTTGTCATTTCGAACTTGTTAAAGTAAATGGAAATATGTCTACTCAGTATAAGTTTAACCCTTTTCTAGACGAAGATAGACTATCTATGAAAAGGAACATGTGGAGTTTTATTTTTCACCTCTTTTTCAAACTCTCTAAACATGAAAAATATGTTGAATTTTACCTTCGTTAGACTCGTTAAAACATGAAACAACAATTGACTTGTCGAACATTGCAAGGCCAAACCACTCCTTCTTAGCGTTCGTTGAAAATACTCGGAGTGATTCATCTGTAGGGTGAACTTACATATCAAGCATATGTTATCATGCTTAAGCTTTTTAAACAATAAATAGGTACTAACCAACATGGTTGGGGAAATTGGGAAAACATGGTATTTCATTTGCTAATGGCAGTGAGTCTCTCTTGAACACGACACTCTTTCACTTAATTTCTGTGGTTATTGGGTTGGGTAATATTCTTATCATTCAGTTCATCATACCTTTTCAAAGCCTCCATTTTAGTTTTGGGTCAATGCTTCGAACTCCATTCAGTGTTGTTATGTGTTTAATAGAATTCATTCAGTTGATATCTATTAAAATACTCTTAAGCCTTCATTCCATGTTTACCTTTTCCTGATCTAGCTATGTATCATAATCATTATGTATCACTCATGCCAACCATTTTGCGTCGTTGATGGGGGATACATCAAGGCCCTCCTGCAATGGGTCACTTCCTGTCGACATCAGCACATCATCCACGAAGTTGACTTAGAAACACCCCTTTTGTACCTTGGTGATTGCATACATCAATGGAAATATTACCCTCTCTCAGTAACATGGTTACATCATTGGCCTTCAACCAAAAGACTCTGTATGGTGTTCGACATCAACTAATTTATTCACACCATGCAAATTATACTATAGTAAAACGAGAACCATTAATATCACTAGTGGTTTCTCTCACGTATGTTAACAACTTACACCATTCACCGGTAATCAGATGGTGTCTACCTTGTTCGACCTCAACTCCTTGATTCATATGGATAGAATAGTATGTTGGTTGGTAGTGTAAATGAGATAAAGACCCTAGATCTAGTTTCATATCCGGGCTACGATTTCAGGAGTTATAAAGAGATCACAATGTATAACGACTATGATCATATAGACATTCATGCAGTCATGGGTCCACTATTTTCATCTATGGACGTGTCTTTTGATCATTATACATGTTGTTTTAGCTTATATGCTGAGTATGGGTACGCTTACCTCAAAAAAAATATGTCATGATGAAAATGTATTGTAATAGATGAAGCTCACCGGTTGTTCTTTATCATGACTTGTCACAAGGTAAAGCACTTCAGTCATCAGTTATCATTTCTGACTTTTCGCTTTAGGGGGGAATATTTTATAGGCCATTTTGTCACATCGAGTCATTATGCCTCGTAATGGGATCAATCAACATCTTATTCCCCCTTTTTAACATCATTGCACAAATACCTAAGTATGCATCCTTCATTTCCCATAATTTCTACCTGAAACTACCACATCTGAGCCAATTATAGAACCAACGCTCCCTAGTCTTCCTTTGTACAATGTTCACCTATAGGTTTCTCCACTATGGCCAAAAATGATCACCTACAAGTTTCTCCCCTTTGCACCTACGTTGATTTTGGGTAGTATAATTGTTAGTTAAACTACTTGTCATCAAATTTTTAAACTCGAGGTTTGTGAACTTGTGAAGTATACGTGCACAATATATGTTAGGAATCAACTTCAATTTAATGGTAAATTAACCTATTGAAGTGATGGAAAACATATTCATTCAAAATTTCTAAGATGAGTATGCAAACACTTTATTTTTAAAAAGTCTCAAATCACTATAAGGAAAAGACCCTCTAACGGATGTTATAACGTAGGTTTTTAGTGTTATAAAATTGGCCAAAATTGTCAAAAAAACATTTTCTACAACATCCATTTTCAGTAAAAGAGGTTTTGGCGGAGCTTTTAGCGGAATTTCAACACAACTAAAAAAAACTGGGCGGTTGGAGGTTGTTACGGATTCTTTTCTCATTGGTGTGCTAATAAGGTGTCAACACACCGGTGCATTTTATAGTGAACGCGTCGGTATTGTAAACCTACCAAGCACTGGGATGAAAAAAAATATTTAGGATGCCCTGGGGCATTTAGCAATGTCCCTGGCATGTCAACTAGATAGTCGCGTGGGGTGGTCGAAGGTGCATGCACCAGGCCATTAAGGTGTAAAACTGCACTGGGCACATTGTAGGTGATACAACGCACCGAGCCGTTCTAATTGGTATTGGTATTTGTGCAGTGCCCATAGGTCGTATCAACGCACCGGTACACATTATTGTACAAACGCGTCGACGTGCATTATCACACAAATGTGTCGAGCATTATAATTGGTATTGGTATTTGTGCGGTGCCCATAGTTCGTAGAAACACACTGGTGAGCAGTCTCACATAAATGTACCGGTGCACAGTATCACATAAACGCACTGAGCGTTCTAATTGATATTGGTATTTGTGCGGTGCCCATAGATTGTAGAAACGCACCGATGCACATTATCATACAAACGCACCGGTGCACAGTAACTAACATGCACCAGTGTTCATTTTGTATTTTTTAGAAACATCGACTTGTGACAGTGCAATTATTGTGATTTTTTAAAATTCATTATTCATCAAAAGTCGATACATATCTTATAACAATATTCATATCAATTAAATTTTTATTAGTGCATTTGAATGTGATTTTTTGATTAATTTTTTATATCATATCATCAAATTTCGCATCTCTTCATTATAATATTTAATCAGTGGTGTTACATTTCACAATGACAATGGAGAATGCAATAGAATAAATTAAAACGTATTTTACTATATATCTATGACTAAGACACTCTTTTTCATACAAAATGGCACAGTTATTGGTATCCCTCTGTCTTTCAATTGGGACACTATGTCCATTACATTAAACAAAATGTCTGATTTCACAGACAAATATTTCAAAAAATACAATGCCTTGCTTTGATATCCAAACATATTGATCATCATTCTTCTCTTGAACTGCTATCACTGCTCGAGCTACTTCCATGAATTGGGTTATTTTGAGGAATGTTTTGTTCATAGTGTTGATTGTTTTCTTCTTCTTCACCTTCCATCTACAAACATAAAAATAAACTGTAATGAGTGTATATACATTGGTGAGAATAATGAAAATTGCAATATTAAATAATATATATCAATGTAAATAAGAAATAACTGACGTACCATAGCAAGAATTGACTCATGAACTATACACATCCTTTCAAAACCAAATTTCATGCCATCTTTCAACATTTCATTTGTTGGCGTAGTTCCATACTTTGTTTCCTGCAAGTTTTATACCCCATAAAAAATCATATATTTAATATAAAATATTTTTTTGTTCTATTAATTATAGACGGAGCTAAGTAAAACAAGATGGATAGATGCTTACAATTCCACAATTAATTTATGATATGCCAACATATACTGACAACCCATATTTAACCCAATGTCAATCAATTCGTCTGATAGTCTTTTTTGTATGTTAGCACCTATTTGAAGACATTTAATGATGATTGTTGTAAAACAACGTAAAATAAACAAAAATGAAATCTAGTTAAGTTGTTATAAGGAAGTAAAAATTACTCACAAACTTAGATATCAACCCTTTTCTTCCTTGTCGTCTTGTTTTATGTACTGAATGGGTTCCATTTTCTTTTCTTTTCTGCAAGAAAATACTTGAAATTAATATTTAATACTAAATTATTTATTTATTTTACCTAATCGAAAAATTCAATGATTACATATTACATTTGAAGCACATTGTTGTTGAGGTGGCTCCTTGTGCGATGCAATTATGTCCATTTCTTTGACCATATCCTTGTACACCTTTTTGGACATTCTTAATGGCATATTTTTGATATCACCTTGTTCATCCTTTGAGGTTTTCACAATCTTTCTAAAAAATTAACATGACAATAAACTATTTAATTTTTATATTGATATATGAAAAGTAAATATAACAAAAGTGATATTTATAAATGATTTCTTTCTAGTAATATCTATATATATATATATATATATATATATATATATATATATATATAGAAAGGAATATTACTTTTTCATTCCTTCTTTTTTGTTGTTGTACGTTTTTTCTATTAAAAGTTTGACATGTCTCATTGACCAATTCTTTGAAAACTCATCCTGTAGTTTAGATAAAATTTGGTTCTTGGAATCATTGGATTGATTTTTATATTGTAAGTGGAAATAATGTCTATACATTCATTCCATTAGATCCCTCAAAGCTTTGTAAAAGTTTTTCCCCCTTTCGTTAACCTCCAGCACCATTCCAGATGAGCTAAGGCAAAATTCAATTTCATTTGCATGTTCTATTTTTTTCTTTTCTTAGAAGAACATTCTTTTTCTGAGTTGTTGGTCCCTATAGAAAATTAAACATATGTGAATTAATCTATTGTTTGAAACATGTTATCTAATATTTTTACGTATATTATTAATGAAAATTAAAAAAAAAACTCATATTAGATCGATAATATTTTTTCATTCACATGATTCATCCTTCTGCAATTTTTCCATCAAGTTTTTATGCTCTTTAGATCATAGATCAGAAATAATATTATCGAGATTCATCATTTTGTGGCTCTACATGATACATAGTAAACAATGCATATTAGTTAAACTTACATATAATTCAAAAATAATAATTTTTGTAAAGAATTTACAAATAACTTGCCTTTTCTGCTTTTCTCGATGTGCTATCAATATTTTTGTTACTTGAGCTCTTGTCAACCATTTTTTTATGAATATGAAACCTGTATCATACCATTCATTAATATATTTTAGAAATAAATCACAAATTTTCAGGTAAAAAAAAATAAAAAAAACGGCGTGCCTTTCAAGAAGTACGCACTGACGTCGGTGCAGTGTGTTCTTATAAACGCACCACCAAAACAATTTAAACACCATACGATGCTCTCTGTCAAAAAGGAGAACCGTTGCGTTATATGTTAACCAACACACCGATTAACACAGAAAAATTAATAAAAATCCTCTACTGTTAGTTTTTGTAGCATATGATGTTGTGGAGGGGGCGGTGCGGCATATTCTTATAAACGCATCGAGAAAACAAGGGACCATCGTACGATGTTCTTTGTCAACAAGGAGACCCGGTGCATTATATGTTAACTGGTGTACCGATTAACACAGACATAAAATAAAAAAATTTGTTTTTGTTAAATAGTACGTGCGTAGTGCACTATTTTACACACGACACACAGATTAAAAAAAGATCTATTTTTAATTTTTTTTTATCAAACAGTACATGTGCGATGCGTTGTGATAAAATAGTGCACCGGTGTGCTATTTTACACAGGGAACACTGATTAAAAAATTTCTGTTTTTGAAAATTCACACAAGGCCGACATGGATTGGGATCTGACTCTGCAAGTCTTCCCGCGGGTTAGATGTCATAGGCCTATATATATAGCAATACCAAACCTATAAATCTAAAATGAAAAGCCCTAATTCTGAAGTCACAAAAATAGGAAGAAGCAAGGGTAGAAACAAAAAGAATCAAGGGTTTAGCATAAGAATGGATTTTTTTTTTTTTTTTTTTGAAAATGAACAATAAAATTTAAATTTTTTACTTACCATGTATTAAATCAAATAGAAAATGTAAAAAAACAATTATTACAATAAAATTTAATCACCATATGGTTTTAAATTCTATGCTACAGGGTTTGAATCACTAGAGGTTTGGAATTCTGATTGTGTGAATAGTTCTGTTTGAAGTATTTCACTGCTCCACAATTCTCTCTTGCTATCTTTCTCTAGGTATGTCTCTCGTGCAAATCTCTCCCTCATATTTTTTGCAAAGATAATGAAATAATGAAAATTTTTTACTATTTAAAGAATTATTTTATGAAATTAGATTTTCGAAATAATTTGCAGCCCATTTTTCAATTTACCACTTTTTTTTTTCACTTAAAAAAAATAAAGTTGCGTTTTTTTTATTTGCGGCTATTCGACACCAGAGCGTCAATTAATAACACAACACTAGTGCACAATAACTAAAACGCACCGGTGCGGTTAACTGTACATTAGCACCAATAACAATAAGTCGATTTTTAAGGCACCGTAATTACTTTTAGGTGTGTACACCAAAATTTATTGTTGATTTTTCTCAAATGCAGGGAGAAAATATCATAATTATATCGAATGGAAAATTCTTCAAAATCCAGCTCGTTCCATAATATTTCTCGAAGTCCATCATGGAGTTCTCCCTATCCATCTCGAGACGTAATATGTACTTTAGATTTTATTTATATTTTCATTATCTAATTGAATTTATTTCTTTTATCCATGTCAATCAGCTTAATAAAATCAATGTATACAAATTTGTAGGTTCATGCAGATTCATAATCGAGTTTAGATGCACAAAATATTCAAACAACTCCAAAACGTCAAAAGCTCTTATCAGGAGCAGCATACCGGAAGGCTCATTTGGTAGATGAAAATGGACAACCGCTTCACCCTGCCAATTGTAACATTGATTCTTCTAGCAACAATCCTAGGACAATGATGGTAATAATAATTGTTTGGTACATTAATGTATTTATTTCAACTTCAAACCAATTAATCATGCATTTTTGACGTGCTTACTAATTGATATCATAGATTTTGTACTAATCATGTTCAAATATATTTTTTGAAATTATTAGGATTTTAGTGATGATGAGCGACCTACCTACCATCTTGCGTTGCACCCCACGACAATGTCAAATCGAGAGAAGGTTTGATTAAGAGAAAAAACCAGAGAGGAATGATACCAAGAATGGTTGAATCAACCACCTATTCAATTCCCACTATGTCCAAATTCACCAATTAGGAATGAATAGAACAATAGTAGTTCTTCACAAGATGGAAATGGAGGCAATCAAATAGAGGTTGGTATGGATGATTACTTAAGGGATACAACTTCCATGGAGACAATGTTGTTAGATGCATTCTAGAATGATGATTAGCTAGGGGATGATGCTCATATCGCTGATACCTTTTTCGAAAGCCTTAAATTTTCTTCCACCACCCCTCTCTTTGGACCTAGCGCCCTGTCAAAGTCTACCAAGTTGGGGAAAACTATGTTACTGTACAACTTGAAAGCAAAGTTTGGCTTGTCGAATGCATGTTTCTCAGAAATTTTGAGGTAGTTGGCCATCAAGTCGTCCCTTATATTTTGAGAAATATAATCACACAATGAACATTACAAATGTTCAATTTTATGAATGTTAATAATTCTATCGACATTAATGTACATTTAATATTTTCCATGATCACCAACTACATGTTATTCAAAGATAAGGTTCTTCCGAGTGATAATGTCTTGCCTGGTAGCTGCAAAGACGCAAATAAATTGTTGAAAATTTTGGGTATTGAGTACATATCATATCATGCATGTCCAAATGATTGTATTCTATATAGAGGAGAATATGAAGACAAAGAGATATGTCCGAAATGTGGGCATGGCAGGTATGATAAATAAAAAAGGAAGGGTAAATCATGTGTTCCTCCTTTTAAGATATTGAGGCACATGCCTATAATCCCAAGGATTCAAGGGCTCTTTCATTGCAAAGAATTAGCTATATTGAAGGGATGGAATGCCTCACATAGAGGTGAGTTGGGAGTTATGCGAATCCCAATAGATTCAATAGCCATGAAGCATATAGAGGTTACATGGCCTGAAAAATTCAAGGATGAAGTACGAAGTCTACGACTTAGCATAGCAATGGTTGGCATCAACCCATATTCCCTCCAGAACACCAACTATTCTATTTGGCTTGTAGTAGTGATCAATAACAATATCCCCCAATGTTTGTCCGTTAAGAATGAACATATTATGTTGGCTCTCATAGTCCCTGGTAGAAGACACATAAAGAATATGGATGTCTAGTTACAACCACTGGTAGATGAATTGAAGGAATTATGGGATGGGATAAATGTATATGATGTATCAAGATCCATCGCAACAGAGAGGAGTTTTACATTGTATGGCATATGTGCTTACATGACACATGATTATCTAGGCTTAGGATTTTTCTCTGATAAATTACATGTTTATTGATTTGTTTATATATGTAACAATATTCTCTCACATATTAGTTATTTAATTCGTTGTAGTTGTTCTGATCTTCATGATATTCTTTAACATGACATATATAAAATAATCTCGCGGGGCTTGTAACAAAAGGGTATTTTGGATGTAAATTTTGTGGACCTTCTCTGAAATCTAGATGGTCCAACAATATATGAAAGCCAGTGTATGACTGCTCCAGGGTATTCCTCCTAGAAGAACACCCTTACAGAAGAGCAACATCTGCTTTCAATGGTAAACGAGAGAGAACCCAAAGACCTCCAATAATGACACCAGCTGAATGGCTTAGAGAATATGAGAGAGAGAAGGAGGAGGAGTTCATAGAAATGTTCGATTCAAATGGGGAGCCTATGTTCGATGATCTAGAATTCTTCGACATCTATGTTGAGAAATTTTCCATTGGGATGAAAAGGAAATCTATCTTTTATAACCTCCCATACCGGGAGCATCTTAATGCTACCCACTTATTAGATCCCATGCATATATTTAAAAATGTTTCATCTTCTTTATGGAGGCACATATCATCAAAACAAAGTGACACATTCGATGTTAGGAAAGATCTTATTACTTCAAAAACTAAAAATAAACATTAGCCAAGGCGATTAGAAAGTACAGGATCAGAGGCAGGCGTCGGTCCCTCTAATTCATGGTATTTCAAAGAAGGTGATATCCCATGGATTTAAAAAAAAGATGTTCTTTCTTTGGAAAAGGAAGTTATAATGGGTGTGAGGGTGCCATTCATACGGGTCTTCACTACGGTGCTGCTTTACCATGGATGACCATTTGTTGGGGTTGAAATTGCATGACCATTTGAATCTTCTAAGAGTATGTATAATTTCAAAAACATGATTTTATTATTTATTATATTAATAAATTTTATCGCATGTAGGGATCATAAAACATAACTAATTTTGTATATTATTGCATGTGTTTATGACTTTGTAGTGTCATTATCCTTCATTCATGCATGGGTGTGTGAAACATGAATTCCCCCAAGACCTAGGATGTGCCATATCTAAATTATTTCATTTTTACATTGGATCATGTCAAAGGAGATTCATGTGGCTAGAATTCCACGGTGGCGTCAAGAGATAGTTGAGATTGTTTGTATATTTGAGAAGGAATTACCGACAAGTTTCATGGACTTGCAGGTTCATCTTCTAATCCACCTAGTAGGTGAGGTTTAATTATTTGGGGGGTTTCTTGTCGTTGGATGTTCTTCTTAGAGAGGTACATGAAGAAATTGAAAGGTTTTGTTCGACAAAGGGAAAAACCCGAGGGGTCTATGGCAGAGGGGTACATATCGTATGGGTATTTCTATTATGCCAGTGAGTACATCAAACATATAGACAACATACAAGGTACAATGATTTGGGATGATGAAAGGGATGAAGACAAAAGAGAAGGGGAGTTGCTCCAAATGAATGGAAAAAGGTGCTTGATAAAGAGTAAGCGACTTATAATTTTTCAAATTTACACAAAGTAAATATTCATGTTGAACTTTGATATAATGTATATTTTTATCTCATATGTACTATATGTCAGTTTTATTTCATCAGTGAATGCAAAAATTGAAGCAATCAATAAATTCGTTCTTTACAATTCTGAAGTGACACAACTGTGGGTCGCATTGTATGAACAAAAGAGGATGAAATGGGATAGTGACAGGAAATAATTTAGATGGTTGAATGGCAGATGTGTGCCTTATCCTGATCATTTAAAAGAAAATATGCAAAAAATATGCCCCAACAGTTGGGTTTCTGACCAAGTCAGAGAGAAATACAGTGCAACCGGTCGTTACCCGCGTGATGAAGAGGATGTGCTAAACGTAGGGATTGGGTGCACCCACTTGGTAATAGTATATTTATGTACATTTTAAACTTAATAAAGCACCTTTGAAATGTAATTACATCTATATTTCATATTTTAACTGTTGGGTTATTATAAGACACATGCCACTATGATTTTTTAAATTTTTTATAGGTGCATTTGTTCCCATCTATGTGGGCATATGGACACCATTTTCGCATAGAAAATGTCGATGATGGACACATGAAACAAGACTGTGGAGTGGAATTCGAGTTCTATCAATCTAGTCAATCTAGCCACTATGATCAAAACCTAGTCTGAGGGACGTTAGGTTACGTCGGAAAGATACAAGAGATCATTGAAGTGGATTTCTCTTCTTTCCAATGTGTTATTTTTAGGTGCAAGTGGTGGGACACCTTTGATAGGAATAATGTAAATGAAGATTATGATAGTATGCTGATATGTATCCACTCTAGAAAGATGCGGGATGAAGCTAAGGAGCCCTATGTTTTCCCCAAAAACTGCAACCAGGTGTTTTTTTACCCAGATGTGTTGGATAGGGATTGGTGGTTCGTATTGAGACATGAACCTAGATCAAAACATATCTTTGAGAACAATAGTGTTATCATGCCAAGCGAGCTGGAAGATAATGAGGGTGATCACAATAATTGAGAGTGATATGGTACATGTGTTATTTCATCATTTATACTTTTTAAGATGGGGTTTTATAAAGAAGAGGACTTAATTACCTTATAACTAAGACTCTTTTTTTCAAAACATTATAATATGTATTTTGGATTAATTGGTAATTTGAATTGTGTTAAGGTTAAAATCATTTCACTTGATAATTTGAAATTATGTTGATCTCGAAAACAATGATGTACTGTATAAAGTTATTTTTTTTGTAATGTCAATTCCTAAAATAATACAACTACTTGATTGCTTTAAATGTGTGTGAATGATATCTTCAAAATGTACACTGTTATTTTTGATATGTAAGATCATAATAAAATAATGATAATCCTAAAGTACATGAATTTATTTGCATTAATTTCTAAACTTTATTATGTTACAAAAATTCATATTATTCTAGATTTATTATTTTACAATTATTTATATTCATACAAATTTACAATTTTACAATTATGGTAATTTAACAATATTTGTGGTATACATTTTACTTATGGTAGTTATGGTTCAAAATTGACAATTAATTTACAATTTTACAATTTTACAAATTTAAAGTTTTTAATAAATGTGAATGATGACAATACATACAATTACAATTACAATTTTACCATTTCGCAATACAATTACAATTTTAGAAATTTAAATACAATTACAATTGAAGTTACAATTATAATCATTTCACATTAATACAATTAAAATTTTACAAATATTTTAGATACAATTAGAATTAGAATTACAATTTTACAATTTCACATACAATTACAATTAAAATTACATTTACAATTACAATTACAATTTTAGAATTTTACATAAAATTACAATCACAATTTGATAATTTTACATATATACAATTACAATTAAAATTACAATTACAATTATTTCACATTAATACAATTAAAATTTTACAAATATTTTACATACAATTAAAATTAGAATTAGAATTAGAATTAGAATTTTACAATTTCACATACACTTACAATTAAAATTACACTTACAAATTTAGAATTTTAAATACAATTAGAGTTACAATTACAATTTTACAATTAAAATTACAATTACAATCATTTCACATTAATACAATTAAATTTTTACAAATATTTTACATACAATTACAATTAGAATTTTAGAATTTTACATACAATTACAATTACAATAACAATTTTAGAATTTTATATACAATTACAATTACAATTACAATTTTACAATTTTACATATATACAATAACAATTAAAATTACAATTACAATCATTTCACAATAAATTAACTATTACAATTACAATTAAAATTAAAATTACAATTACAATTACAATTTTAGAATTTTACATACAATTACAATTACAATTTTACAATTTTACATATATACAATTACAATTACAATTAAAATTACAATTACAATCATTTCACAATAAATTAAATATTACAATCACAATTAAAATTTTACAAATATTTTACATACAATTACAATTAAAATTACATTTAGAAATACAATTACAATTTTACAATTTTACATACAATTAAAATTAAAATTTCAATTACAATCACGACATAATATTTAATAAATATGATGATTTAATATTGAAAATAAACATCATGATCATGATAACCATCGTACAAAGATCATATTCGACTAAAAAACGCATTCAAATTTGCTAACATCATCTAATCATCGTGATCATCTAACAAAACACAAGCATTGCATAACATCATCACAACCCAAAAATCAAATATACATCTCATGTCAAATAACTATTATCGCATACACATCTATCTGCAAGCTGCACATTAAATGAACATATCTAACATGACCTAACAATATACACATCATGATGAACACCAACATGTAAATTAAGTAAATCTGCAACATGAACATAAAATACATGGACTATATATATATAATGTCAAAAATATACAACTATAATATAAGTGCATATAAATTTCAAATATCAGTTGGTGGTACATCAATAGTAGTACTAGTCGAGGCCTGCTTAGTCGATGGTGGAGCCTCGACATGCTTAGATAGATGTTGATCATGTGGTTTCCGATCTGGAGGTGCCTCATGCTGATTAGGAACTACCTGCTCATGATG
Source organism: Pinus albicaulis (assembly GCA_034641835.2). Lineage (NCBI taxonomy): Eukaryota > Viridiplantae > Streptophyta > Pinopsida > Pinales > Pinaceae > Pinus > Pinus albicaulis. Next base: position 728,368,100 of record CM076570.1, on the reverse strand, counting down.
ACTCATGGATGGTATAGCCTACCGATCAGTGGATGGTGTGGCAGCCTGCTCAGTTGATGGACCTGCGCCCTCCTTAGGATCAGGTGCCTGCTCATGACCCTAATTTCTGGATGATGCAGGCTGCTCATCACGATCATCTTCGGCGCGAGGTGGAGGAGGAGGTGGAGTACTAGAATGATGATCACTCCCCTCATGATCATCAGATGATGCGCTACTCGACTATCGACGTACTGCATATCCACCACACCTACGTCGACTAGCCCTCCTCGCCCGTGCTAGTAATCTAGTAGCTTCGATGATATGCCGCATCAGGGTCAACATATCACGGGGCATGAATCTCCATATCTCTGTCAGCCTATCATCAGCCTGTATCTCTCTGATAATGATTGGCCTAAATCCCTCCTCAACTAGGAGTTGACAGAGTTGGTCGCTCAAATCCATCCTCAATCAAGTTTCAAGCCTATGCCTCACACCCACCGGTACATGCGCCTAATCATGAGGACCAGGTCTATCACCGGCCTGATCCTCTGCATTTGCCATCTCCTTGTCAGCATAATCTGCACTTGGATCATTCGGTAACGATGGAATCTCATCGCCAACAAATGACCCAATGTATGCAAAATATATATAAGTACACAACAATAATTAGAAAATTTCATTTAACAATTTAATAAAACAAGTTAAAGAACATGCTAAAATAAATTTAAAGAAAACACTTATATTACCTCTCTCATCCGACGGCTCATCCTCTATGAAGAGGATGTTGGCACACCCTTGCTAATCCAACCAGCATATGAACATGGCACCAGAAAAAAGGCATGATCATCAACAATGGATAGCAATTCCAGTGCATCATGAGATATCCTGGCGGAAAAGTCAGACTTGCCCCTCTTGGGCATCATCTGGCCCCACATCTCCATTCGTATGTGCAGCATCGACCTACGAGGTTGCCGAAAAAAAGTAGGCCTTGTCTCTGGAAACCTCTCAAAAAATAAACAAAATAACTCTGAAGCAAAAGGGAATTTCACCCTCCCATGGGCCTGAGAACGACATCTATCTAATGTCATACAAAACTGCCGCAAAAAAATTGCAGACCACCTCACAAGTTGTGGCGCCTGTAATAAAGAATCAACATAAAATAAAAGCGGGAAAATAATGTGTTTCCCGTCACTAGTATGGTGTGTAATGGTCAACAGGATTAGTGAGAGACACCTCACCTCCTCTGCACCAAATGAAGCAATACGTATCTGACCACCAGAGACATGAAAATATGTAGGAGAAAATATATTGGGGCAAATGTATCTCTAGGAGTACACCAACTGAATCCCTACTGCATAGCCGAAGGGGACCTTTGGGAACGAGGTTAAATCCCGCCCTCTTGTATAAAGGCCGATAATAAAATATATTTCCTCCTTAGTGGGCGCGTACCACTGGTTAGGACCAACCCAGAAAGCCTGTCGGTGGGCATCCCACCTGAAGATAAGTTGTCCCAATAACCCATGATGGCCCTTCAGGGATGTAGCCTCCTCATATAACTTGAGGAGGCATACCTCCCTTAGGAGCAACTAGGTGGCTGCCGTAATAGGGAGAGGGTACATAAATATCTCTCTCTCTCAAGTGCCTCCCACATGCAAACCATGTTATACTAGTCCGCCATATGTTCTTGCTGTTCCATTTCTTCTCTCCTTTGACGTTGCTAAATGATTCACATATTAAATACATTTTTTTATTAAATGAGACATGTATTTACACACACACACATATATATATTTAAAAAAAAAACAGTCGGTGTGCCCAAAAAAATAGTCATGCACTAGTACCAGTGCGTCTGTTTTTATCGCGCACCGTCATTAGTATGCATGGAAAGTTACACAAATTTTACTTTCTTATGCAGTGCGTTGATGGAATTATCTACCCTGGGGCAGATAGTTACATAAATGCACTACCCAACATTAATTCATGGTCAATGGCACGGTCATGTAAACAACCACACCGTGGACTATATACCAGTGTCCAGAGAGCTGTACATTGTCCAAACTATTCTCCCCAGGGTAGATAGTTTAGTCATCGCACCATCCTCCTGACATTAGTACACTGTCAACAGTGTGGTCGTTTAAACGACCACACCATTGACTATGTACCAGTTTCGAGAGGGCGGTGCGTTGACCACACTATGCGCCCTGGGGCAGATAATTTAGTCAGTGCACTGCCCTCCTGAATTCAAGACATGGTCAATGGTGCGGTTGTTTAAATGACTGCACCATTGACTATGTATTAGTGTCCGGAGGGCGATGCACTGACCCAACTATCCTCCCTCCCAACACTGGTACATAGTCAACGATGCAACCATTTAAACCATTGCACTACTATATAAGATTTAAAAAAAAATGGTGCGCCATTTTCGGTACCGCACCGTACCTGGTGCGGTTTCCGTTAACACCATTCGTGGTGCGGCCTGTAAATTTACAGGCGGCACAATGAACGGTGCAAGTCGAATGGCTTGAGTGCACCACACATGAATTTTATTTTTTTTAAATGGTAAATATTAAGTTTTTTCACGAAGCTAATTCCCTAAAAAGTTTAATTATTGAGAAACAAGTAAAATACCTATTCATTTGGGCGTCGAGGAGACATTTATTGAAGAATTTGCAAAACTAAATTTGCCCATTGTTTTCCAAAATTTGAACTCCATAAGGTGGGAAATGAATGACAATAGTGTCTGCAATGGGAGCATTGATGGTAGGGCGCCTCACACAAGGGAAATTCGCACCAGTGCTTGAGAACTCTAGAGCACTGAAGAAGTGAAAATGCATATTTTTTGGCCAGTAATTTTTTTTATTTAACCCTGTTTCGATGCACGGGTTTTTGAGGTGCACTGGATGGTTTAGGCCTAGCACATCAGGCCTGTTTCTGTTTGAGCACGGGTTTTTAATATGCATCGGGCGGGTTTTTACGGAGAGCATGGTGCCTTGGTGTGCCAATTTGTAGTACGCACTGGTGCTTTGTGAGTTAAACGCACCGGTGCAGTTTATGATTAGAAACACACAGGATAAAAAAAATCTGCAAAAATATCCACCCACCAACCTCCTCTAGAGACCTCCACTACAAATGAATATCTGGGCTATTTTTATAAAGGGTTCCTTAAAAACATCCGCTAGAGGGTATTTTCATTGTAGTGATTCAAAACCCGGAAACAATCTTTTTAATCTATGAAATTGAAATGACAATTGACATGAAAGAAAACTTTCTCTATTGACATGCAAATAAATCTATTCTTGTGACATGAAAGTAAATATATTTTACCAAAAGGAAAGTAAATCTATTTTAATGACTTGAAAGTAAATTTAATCTAATCATTCATGAAGATCTATCAAACAAGTTGAAAAGCAATGAATCTATGAAATGGAAGTAATAACGCTTAACCTGCAAAATAACATAAATGGAATGAGTACGAAAGAGTGTAACCAATGCATCTAATCAAAAGACTTAAAATGAACATAAAAAAGCTAAAAAGATAAAGCATTAGAATACATCCCATACTCATTAGGTGGCCATCGCAAAGTGCATGAGAGGTGAAAATATGAGAAAACCCTTGATCAAACATCAAATGAAGACACATCCATATCAAAGTGAATTACAATGATATTCATTACATCAATCAAAAGCATAGTGTTAATCCTTAACATAAAAACTCTACATTGAAGTATGAGCATAAATCCAAATATTTTCACACCTTTTGGGAGGATTAGGCACTCCTATTTATACAAAAAGTAACATAACTAACTCATAAATATAGATCCATAAATCTCTCCTAGATCCACAAATATCTCATGTCGTTACAACTATGTGTTGACATCTAGAAATAAACACCTCTTCATAGCCTCTCACATATCTCTCCTAGCTTTGATAAGAGTCATTTAAGAAAACTTTCATGATATTTCTCCATGAATTGTGCTTGACCAATGATCTCAAATATTTAAGAGTTTGAAGATAAAATTCGAATTTGAGCCTTGGAGGCCAAATAGGATTGTCTTAGAATCTTCAAATATTCCTACACGTCACAAAAATCATCCAACTTTTATATATAAGCGAGTACATGTTATTTTTCTAATATTTAACCATAAATTCACTTAAAATACCAAAATATATGTATTGGAAAATTATGTTTCTAAACCCATAGTTGATCATGAATATGGTCCTAGTGTATATTTATGGAGCTACAAAATATGGTAAATTCTAAATCAAAGTGAGAGAAAAGAGGGTGAAATGAATGAAATTTTGGAGACCCAACATTCCCCCCTAATGAAGATGTTTCATGTCCTCATGCAATTTTGAATTTATTATCATGGTTTGTAGCCTTTTATGAGGTAGAAGAATAATTCATTTTGTGACTTTGAGATATTTTCAAGACTTGCATCTTTGAAAAGTATTATTCATCTGAAAGATATCTAAATATAAGCTCTTATGGCTGGTTCTTGTGTGGCAACCATAACTATTTCAAATGTTGGTTCTTGTGTGACAACACGTTTCTATTGTTCTTATTTTTTCCAAACAAAGAATAATTGAGAATGTATTCAAAATGAAGACCTATTCATATACATATAGTTTGATCCTCGCTCATAATTTGAATGTTTTACAAAACATATTCATCTTTAGAGAACCAATAATAGCAACAACGTTAAGTTGGGAGAAACATTTGGTCAAGAATGCATGAGGTTATGGAGTATGGAAATGAAAAATGGTAATGAGTACCCACCCCACACCCCTCCCCCAACTAAAGGTGTTTTTTATTCTTGGAAAACGAGGAAATGAATTTTGCGTGGAAAATTTTCCAAATACAGATCTTTTAGCATTGAAGGAATTAATGATTAAATATTAGAAAACAACATACCTTCACCTACGTGAAACTTTGATAATTTATGCATCTGTGAAATCTTGATTGTTGTTATTTTTGGATCATGGAATGTGAAGTTAAAGAATATGATATGCTGCTTCATCTCTTGGCTCTACCAATAGTGAATGAAATATGAAAGTGGAATGTTTGTGCCTTCTTATTGTTGGGATTGCTTTCGAACTCTAAAAATGAGTTTTGATTTACTGGAAAATTGTTGCAAGCTGTTCGAATCATATAGTCTTCATTCTTATCCGCATAGTGGCATAATTCTTTCCTATATGAATAAATTTTGCTGATGTCGAACATAGAAATAAATTGTTGGATTAACGACCATTAATGGATGTCCTTAATAAACATGAGACTACTCACCATTAATGCCAATGAGAGTCAAGATTCCCAAGTACATCTTACTAGGTATGAATAAATGAGCTGAATTCGAGTCACTTAGAAGATCCAACAAACAGGGGACATTGATGTATTCCCACTGTTCATTTGTGAGAGAACTTTCCATTAAGGCATGTAAGCCTCAAGGTACTAAAAAGAACTCTAGTCTCGAACCCAAATAAGTGATGAGGTCGATGGGTCAATACTTGCTAGATGTATGGGGTTAATGAATCCCCCATCATCTAATGTGAGCCAAAAGTAATGATGTAGAGGACCATAGATGAAATATTTGCATTTATCAAACAAGATTTATTTGGTAGAAATGAAAACGACAATGGGGTAACTCAGAATGTAAGTGAGTTGAATGAATTTATTCATGGGTTAGGGATGAAATATAAGTGAGGCAAGAAAGTGTAAAATTTGCAAAGGGAAAATGATTTTTCAATCATGATCTAGTAGTAGGAAGATGTAAATTCATGGATGGACTATAAGCTCAAAAAGAGGAAAATAAATGACTAGAAATGACATTATGAATGTGATTTGAAATGGATGTCGCATGAGAAAGTTATATCTGTTTGAATTTTTAGAGCATGAGTGGGCCTAATGGTTAAGAGCATGAATTTCCTCCTAAAAGGTCACATGTTCAAAACCATAGGGGGGTAGAGTATGAATGCCTTCGTAGACTTATGGGTCCCTTGTCCCACAAATAAGGGGGTCTCATACACCAATTTACTGGCTGGATGGGCTGTGACCTTAAAAGTAGATGATGATGATGATGAGAAAAAAAATAAAAATTGGGTGCCACGTTGTAGCACCAGGGAGTGCGACATGGCAACATGATGTTGACGTGGATGCTAAAGTGGGAACATGATGTGGCATGCAGAAGTTGTGAGCTCACTCTACAAGGTGACATAGCAGAAAATGGGGGAAATTATTTTGTAATTTTGACCAATAATACACTTCCACGTGGACCAATCCAATGTCGCCACAAGACAGTGAAATTGTTTCCTAGTTAATGATTATCAAAATTGTAGAATAGTTAAATTTTTTTTGCCTTTATTTGATTTGAACTCATGACCTCTATTTTACAATTTCAAAGACTTACCAATAGAACAAAATACAAATTTGTGAAATATGATCCAGAACAAATTTATATAAATTTAAAAATATTAAATATTCGACAAATTTGACTAACGAGGCAACAATTTGACAAATGCCCAGCAAAATAAATTTGGGATTTTTGAGAAAATTTTCAAGTGTCTAACTACTCGTAGGCACTTGTCAAGGAATTTCATGCCACCAAATTGTTTTATTTTCAATTTAACTCATACTCTTGCCCAAAACAATAGATCTCACAACCAATTTATTCTTATAAAAATTGGGAAAATATTCAACCAAAACTCAAGATTTTTATAAACTTCAAAAAAAAATTTCTCACAAACTACAGATCAGATTGGTTTGAAATTTTGTAGGAAGGTTCCTATGGCCCTAATGATTTTGCATACCAAAAATCATATCGATCCAATGCATGGACTCTCGAGATATAATAAAAATGGTTGTAGGTGATGATCCTCATTTTCCCAAAAAATTTGAAGCAGATTGGGCTGAAATTTACACGCATTCTTCATAAGAATATTATGGCCTTCCTACCCAAAAATTACAAGAACCCAATTCCTAGTTTGTGAGATATATTTAGTTTAATTTATGCATTTTGTATCTTGTTTTTGTTTTATTTATTATTTACTTATTTTTATATTTTTAAAATAAATTACAATATTTTTATTTAAGTGATACCAATCAAATTGAAAGATTTTTTTTTTTAGCAAATAGATACAAATTAAATTATGAATTAGAGATCAAAATTAGAACAAAATTTAGACTCAATAGTAAATTTCGATCTCCTAGTCATTTTTTTAAGATCTATGAATTTTGTTGTGAAATTTCAAAGTTAACTTATCCAACTTTGCTTTCAGATCTTCCAGGTCACAACAAGGCACAAGAAGAGAGCATACTAAAAAGTTTTTTCAATTCTTTATTCTTTTGAAATTTGGAATTAAATTAAGAAGAATTGATTTCAAACCTCAAATTTTAGCTTTCTAAACTCCACTTGTGCTCCTTGTTCACAAAAGTCCCTTTTATTGTAAATTTTCTTTCCAATGGTTTGTGAATGAGGTGGCTCTTACTACACCACCAAAATAAAAATTCAAGAAAATTAATGAAATCAAATGTCAAAATGAAATTTAAAAAACTCAAAAACTTTACCAAGGTTGGTTTTATTTCCTTATTCTATCCTACTATATTTTGAAAAAGTTTTTTATTTTTATTTTTAAGTGTAGGAGTATTTCCAATGAATCCATTTATGAATCAAGCTCTCTAGTATGCTCACATCCAAATTTGAAAAATATACCTCAATGCCCATTAGCATATGAGAGACCATTTGCGCATATAGATTTGACGCGAAGATTTGTTGAAGAATGCATGAATGTTGTGGCATAGTCACTGTTTGGAACCAATCTTCAATGTAGTCCTTGTTCTCCAAGAAATTCTTTGTCATTATTCTAGATCTCCTCTCCATAAACTGATTAGTGTCGAAACTGTTATAGTAAAAAAATTGATTGCAATTTGTGTGTCTAAATTATTTTTAACATGAATTTTAACTATGCATCTAAAAATGAATGCAACTAAAAGAAATAAGATTGAAACTAAAAAGGAATTCTATATTGAAAGTTAACCCCTATGTATACTTCCCCGACAATGGCGCCAAAATGTTGAGTAATTTAATTGTCATTTAAATTCCTCGTCATTAAATTGTCAAACCCGAGTTTCGTGAACTTGCGAAGTATACATGCACAATATATGTTAGGAATAAACTTCAATTTAAGAGTAAATTAATCTATTTAAGTGATTGAAAACCTATTTATGAAAAATTTCTAAGATGAATATGCACACATTTTCTTTTTCAAAAGTATCAAATTCAGAACTTGGAAATAATCTTTTAATCTGTGAAATTGAAAAGACAATTGACATGAAAGAAAACGTAATCTATTGACATGAACATAAATCTATTCTAGTGACATGATAGTAAATATATTTTACCAACATCAAATTAAATATATTTTAATGACTTGAAAGTAAATTTAATCTAGAAAGCAACAAATATTATACTAAGAAACCATTGAATTCTTAAACTATGAAATTTAAAGGTTGAAAACAGTAAGATATCAATTGACATTACTAATGTGTGCATTGTCAAATTAGAATCATTCATGAATATCTATCAAAAAAATTGAAACATAATGAATCTATGAAATGAGAGCAACAACACTTATTCTGCAACATAACATAAATGGAATGAGTATGAAAGAGTGTAACCAATGCATCTAATCAAAAGAATTAAAATGAACATAAAGAAACTAAAATATAAAGAATTAGAATACATCCCATATTCATTAGGTGGCTATCCCAAAGTGCATGAGATGTGAAAAGTTGAGAAAATATTGGTCAAACACCTAATGAAGACACAACCATATCAAAGTGAATTACAATGGTACTCATTACATCAATCGTAAACATAGTGTCAATCCTTAACATCAAAACTCTACATTGAAGCATGAACATAACTCCTAAACTTTTCACACCTTTTAAGAGGATTAGGCACTCTTATTTATCCAAAAAGTAAGATAACTAACTCATAAATATAGATCCAAAAATTTCTCCCAGATCCACACATATCTCATGTGGTTACAACCATGTGTTGACATCTAGAAATTATCACCTATTCATATCCTCTCACAAATATCTCCTAGTTTTCATAGGAGACACTTAAGAAAACTTCCACGATCTTTCTCCATGAATTCTACTTAAACAATGATCTCAAATCTTCAAGAGTTTGAAGATGAAATTCGAATTTGAGCCATGAAGGCCAAATAGTATTTTCTTAGAATTTTCAAATATGCTTGCACATGTCACAAAACTCATCCAAATTTTATATATAAGTGAGTATATGTTATTTTTCTATTTTTTAACCATAAATTCACTTAAAATACCAAAATATACGTATTGGAAAATTATATTCCTAAACCCATATTTGATCATGAAGATGGTGTTATTGTATGGTTATGGAACTACAAAATATGGTAAATTTTGAAGAAAACTGAAAGAAAAGAGGGTGAGTGAATGCCATTATGGAGACCCAACAATTGGTTGTAGAAATTCGAGAAAAAGAAAGAATTTCCAGAATCTTCCTCTTCTAGAATTTCTTACAACCATTTACCTAAGATTAAACTTTCAGATCCTATCTCATACTTCTTTGGAGTTTCCAACCCTTATCCTTTGATTACATCCTCCCATCAAAGGTGGATCTAAAACCTTAGATTGATAATTGGATAAGAACTCCCAACTTACCCCACTCCTCTATATATTTATTTCCTTTCATATGCAAGGGGTTTTATTTTGGATAGTGATTCTACCCTTATTCTGTTGAGGTGAAAGGTTAACATTCCATGCATTTAGGGTGATTGGAGGTGCATATTGTGACAAGGAAAGGACAAGAAAACTTGGATGAGCTCTTCTACAATATCAACACCTATTTGTGGTTGTATTCTCCTTCCATTTATATTAATTCAAAGGGTTCTCTATTTTCCTATATGTGATGTTGTTATTTCATATATCTCAATACCATGTTCATATATTGAATAAAGTACTTAGATGATACTATATAGATCCCATATTTTCTAGGCTTGTGTTATCTAAATGTGTAGGTTCTAATTTTGGCAATCAGAGCTAGAATTGGAGCATTCAAGTTGAAAAAGAAACGAATAATGTGATGGATTCCAGGTAGGCGTGATTCCGTCATCTATTTAATTTAAGGAAAGCATTAAGTTCCTTGTTTCTTTGTTGTTATAGGTTGGCCATAAAACCTAGGGGAGATAATTTTGTCTGCAATTAGAAACCCCACATAACAGTTCCAAAGGTGAAAAGATGTGCCAAGGTATAGGAAACCACTAAGTAAAGAAAAATGGAGTCACCAATCTATTATGCGGAATTTACGATTGCAGATAAATTTTTTTACCTAGACCTAGTGGACTGGTCTAGAAAACAAAAGACAAAAAATATAAATTTTTTCCTTTGAGAAATTGAAGAACGAGAAAGAAACCTACTTGGAATCCGTAGCAAGATTTTCTTTCCTCCTTGCTTGTGTGCTCCAATTGTAGCCCTAGATGCTATAATTAGAACTTGTACATACAAGCAAAAAAAGACAAGGATCTACAACATCTATGTAGCATAATTCAATTACTCTATTCAATGAATCAATGAGGCATTGAAATACATGAAGGTAAACATAATACAACACATATAGGAAAAAAAGATACTCTTTGTATGAATAGAATTAGGATAGATTCTACAACAAAGAATAATAGCTGATCTTGCAAGTATCTCCCCAAGTTGACTTGTTCTTCCTTGTCACAAATCACCCCTTAATGTAACCCTAATGCATGAAGATGATGTCTCCTTCCGGTTCAAGGCAACAACACAAGGGAATAATCAATCTCCAAAAACCAACCTGGATGCTATAGATGGAAACAAATTTATAGGAGAAGAGTGGTAGTTTAGGATTTACAATTATGGGCTTGAAATTCACATATGATGGAAGGATGAGCTCAACAGATAAGATGTGAAGTTTCCTAGATAGGATCAGATAGGATTCAAGATTATTATCCATGGTAAATGGTTAAAACAACCCTTGGAATATTCTATAAGAGAAAGCTTCAAAATTATTTTTAATTTTCCCAAATTTCTAAAATCAACGCACCTGCTGAAGGGAGCAAAAAGTGTTGACCAAATCTGGTGCATAAGGGAGAAACCAACGCTGAACATAGGTGGCTAAAGGGACATGATGTGATGGGGCTAAAAAAATTTGTTTTGAGCAATTAATATTATAAAATCATACTTTTTGGAAAGGTCATGCTTAGGGATTTGTGAAAGGATGATGACAACATGTTCACGGATGTTGATTGATTTAGTTTGTAGGCCTATTGACCGGATGCGACAAAATGGCTTGTAACACATAGACCATCAAACCACACTTTTTTCGTAAAGGAAATATGACTATAAATCAAAATTTGAAAATAGATTGATCAAACTAAACCTAATCGAAAACAAAGCAATTACAATATTAGAAAACATAATATATTAGTATTCACACAGACTTAAAAAAATAATAGTTGCAGAGATGAGCTAAATCACAACTTGTTGAGTAAGTTCATGAAAATGGCTAGGCAATAATTAATTTTAATATTAATGAATTAATTGTACCAATAAGCCTATGATATAGAGTTACAACAATATGAATTATCAGAGTTACAACAATTGAATTCATAGTTGCAACAATATGAAATATTAGAGTTGCAACTAAGTATTGATTAAAATAATTGTTGGAAAGAAAAGGAAATATACAAAAAGACACTACAACTAATCTATAATGTACAAATAATATCTAGATAAGGAGGGGCCCTACCTCCTTAGACGAGGAATTGGTTTATGAAAGTATTAAGGAACTATATATTTAGCTCAACATTGATTGATCCAAAATGAAAATGAACTTTATATTGCAAGAAATTAGAAATATAATGAACGAATTAGTTGTGATTCTGACTTTGATTCACTTTCATTAACTTATTAACTTCTTAGCTACTCAACCTAAGAAGAGCAAAAATTTCTATACATAAATGTCTTCTATCTAAATTAATCAAAGAAGTTGATAGAAAAGCATGAGAATTAGGTTATCGTCACATCAAATCTACAAAAGATAAAAAAATTGGGAACATGATAAATTGATTAGCTATATAATAGGCGCGTCTAAGTCATTCATTACTTCCTAAGAACCTATTCACCCTTACCATTTTCTTGCATGAAGAGATAGGTTTTTTTACTGCATAGATGGTCCATAGATGACAAATTTTCAATTGAATGGTGTGTTTTTACAATTGGTGTGGGGATATAACACCCTTAGAGTCGTAACAGTGACCTTGAGTGAGTTGCAAAAACATCCATGCAGTGCAAGTGGAAACAATGGTGAGAATCATAACAAGTAAGAGTCATAATAAGCAAGTGTCACAACATCAAAGAAGTGAGAGTTACAACATCAAAAATTTGAGTCACAAGAGTTAAGAGTCACAAAAACAGGGATTTGAGGGTCACAACAACGAGGGTTTTAGAATCACAACAATGGCAACAACCTAGATTTGTAGCATGAGTAGAAGTAGATAAATTTTGTAGCAACTACACTCAAGCAGAGAGTTGCAACGATTCACACTCGGGATTTATAACACCTACAAATAGTTGCAACAACTTTTGAGAGTGTTGTAACACCTGCGCATGGAAGGTACTTGTGAAACTTTGTTCTTGTATACCATTGTTAGCACATAAAGGCAATACTCTCTTAAAAATGCATAATAAAAAGGATTGAAATGGCATATTGAGAGAATAATTATGCCTTGACCAAAAATGAATCATTGTGGATGGAAAAGGTATAAGGATGAGATGGAAATGGGACAATGGTATGCAAAAGGATATTGGACGTGTGCTAGAATGATTTCAATTTGATCACCCATAATCTCTCCCCAGCTAAATTCATTGCATGTCCCTATGAAAGATAATAGTTATTCTGAGTTTGAGTAGGTGATGCTCCCTTGGAGGTTATTGAGACTACAATTATTTTTCCTTGCTTCATTAGCATGGAATTAGCCTCCTCTTGCTAGAATTTCCTTCCAACAGGCCATTTCCTCTCCCATAGAAAACTTGTACTCTTTCTTATATCCTATGGTAGGTAGGAAAATCATTGGATAGAAAAAATTCAGACCTATCCAATTATTCCCCTAGATTTATATGCAATTAATATATTTGTGCACTCTTCTCAATGCTACCTTCAACTTGTTGGGATTAAAGGGGTATCATTGTTGAATTCCCTCCATAGCTTGTTTCCATCTCTCAATACATCCTTCCATGGATACCTTTTATAATAATTCAATTTGTGCCTTACAATGTGTAATAGTTTCTTCCTTGTTATTGGTCATGAAATCTACATGTGGTGGAGAGGATGTTCATTATTTATATGTGATAATGACTTGTAGAGGCCTATAAAATTATCCTCTGAACCATATATTTCTTTTGAGCTTTTCTATGAAATATTATGGGTATATGCCCAATTAATGTGCTTGCTCAGAACAATACACAAATATCTCATTTTTACATCCCCCACAAAGTGGATTGGATTCCACAATAGGTCATGGAACAATAAGACATTATGTTAATACAAGACGCTAAGGAGGTTCTTCTCCTCACTAGTACATTCATAATATGCCTCCATAAATATTGCATGGGATGTGATATCAAAAGGTTTCTAGGCCATTATATCTTTTCCTTGAAATATTATCATTTGGTCTTACAAAACGATATTATAGTGAGGTGAGGGAGATTTTCAACTAAGATCTGACGCAACCAATAACCCAAGTTGATTTTTCTTAGTTTCTAATTTATTCACTTGTTTTTCCAAGTCAAAAAAATTCTTTTATTTTACACTCACATCTTCCCATATGATTTTTTGGATTTGAAAATACTCATCCCAATTCTCTCTCAATCATCTAATAATTTGTTTGTGTTCCTTAATAGGAATCACACCTTCCTCATAAGATGCTATCATTTTATTCCATATATCCTATTTCTCTTTCACCCATATATTAGGAATATATACTTTTGTGGCCTTCTATTATACTATTTAATCCTTAGTTTGAGTAGATGTCTTAATCAAGGTAGGCATTTGTCTTTTATTTGGATAGATAATTCTTGAGTTTCTTTCTTGTAGGTATATGCTATATCTCTTACTTCAAGGAGAGGTTCCTTTGTAGCAAGGGAATATAATACCTGGTAAAGGTAGTCCAAATTCTCAAATATCCTACACTTCATGAGATCATTCATTAACAATTTGAAAATGGTTTGAAGATTCCTATTCTCCTTTTCAAGCATTTTATTCTTCCTTAAAAGTGATGTATATAAAGGCATAAATGGAGGAGTACTTACTATATTATTTCATGACCTTGGATGAATTTTCCATTTTAGGGGCAACAATGATATCTTTTGCTTCAGGAATTGAGCTTCTTCTTCTTCATCTTATACCTCTAGAATTGCAGGAATACTTTCTCCTAGAGTTTCCCTTGCTAGTTATTGTGTTTTAGATAGGTTCTTTGTCCTTATCTATTCATCAAATGCATGGCCAACAAAGTCTTGACCACCCCTAATAACTTCTATTAGTTCTTCATGTGTTAGAAGGGTTCCCTTTCTCTATTACCCATGATGCTTCTTATGGATAAATAGGGGGTTCTTCTTGCACTACAATTCCTACTTTTTCCACCCCTAATGGTTCTTGTGAAGAAACATGGGTTTCTTATTGTGTTTTCTCAGTTGCAACAACAAAGGCGACAAGTCTAATTTATGAATCTAAACTAGGACATTATTTTATATTAATCTGGTGTTCATAAACCTTGAAGCACACTATAATATGTAAAATGAGTTAAGTTATATGGATTGTCACCTCTAAGTCAAAATTAACAACTAAATTGAGGAAGCATGAAACAAAATCTTAAAATATTCACACAAACTTGAAATGAAATCAATATTACTTGACCTAATAATAATTCAGATTGGGAATATACTGGGATATCTTACATAAATCCAAGTTCTTTACGAAACCATATCCAAAATTTCAAGTGTTCACTCAAATATTAGGAAGATGATCAACATGGTTTTCAATAAAAAAGGTTGACTAATGCACTAGGGCCTTCCTTGTCTATGGAAGAAAGTGTACACTTTGGTAGTATGATCTATATTTATGAAAAATGTATTATTGACGTCTATGTGAGCAGCTTATGTTACTTAGTGCAATAGATCGATAATATTGTGAATAACATAAACAACATAAGAAAATGGAAACATAATCAAACACATTAACACAACAAGAATTTAATAATGGAGTTCACCAGACTTCTTGGCTATGTCTCTGGGTCCTTAGCTTCTAGTGCTGACCACTTTATTTTGTCTTCAAAATTATTTTACAGTTATGAGCTCAAAAAAAAAGACTCAAATGAGAAAATGGACCTCACCATTGCGACCGGCTTGAAATATCGGTCAAAATGAGTATAAACATGCTTATATTTCTCCACTGTGACCTCCAGACCCCCTGGAGAAATCCAAAACCACCTCTGCCCTGCACAAAACCACTTCTTCTTGCAGAAAACCACCTCGGACTGTAGAAAACCTCCTCGGGCTGCGCGCTGGTGGTTTGGTCTCTCCAAACTGTTTAAATGGAAATTCGGTGGCTGGGTTAACAAGCACCACCGCATAGGTTGATTAGTTGTTGGCTCCATTGTGAAGGCGTTGTATATATCCATCGTGATTTACTTGTATTCAATACATTTAAGTCCAACTCGAAGATACTCAACTTCTCCTTGTCGCGAAGTCCTTATCCTCCTATCGAGAATTCTATCCTCCTACAACTCGTTGAGATAATCTGGTGAAAAATATTCAATTGAAGGTACCTGACTTTTCTCTTCTGGATCTTCAATCAATGAAGGTTCATAAAATCACAAGGTTTCAACATTTATGACAGAATAGATCTGCATATAAGCTGATAGATCTAGGCGGAAAGCTTTCTCACCAATTTTGTCAAGAATTTTGAAATGACCATATCTAATTGGTTTAAAATTTTTACCTTCCCCTTGAAGTATTTCTTTGTTGATGTAAAACCAGACTTGATCACCAACTTGAAAACTATGCTCAACTTGATGCTTGTCATACCTCGCTTTATACTTTGTTGGGTTCTTTTCCAGCTGTTCCTATACTGCCTGGTGAATTTCTTGGATTTTTTCAAAGAACTTGGTTGCTTTGTCCACATTGTTGTGTCCATCAACCACTATGTGTTTAAAAAAGACAAAATCCAAGGGAGACTTTGGTACAAAACCAAAACAAGTCTCAAATGGAGATATTTGAGTAGAATAATGTTTCGCATGGTTGTAAGCATGTTGTGCATAACACAAATGCTCATCCCAAAGCTTAGGATACTTGCTGCAATAACCTCGAAGCAACTGTACCACTGTTTTGTTTACCACTTCTGTTTGGCCGTCTATTTAAGGATGAAGTTCTGTGCTCTTTTTTAACCTTGTGTCCATGAGTTTCCATAAACTTGACCAAAATTTTTCGACAAATCAAGAATCTCGATTAGATACAATAGAGGCGGGTAACCCAAAAAGAACCCATACATTTTGAAAGAAAAAATTTGTAGTTTGTTCAGTTGTGACATGTTTAGTACATGGTGTCAAAATACACATCTTACTAAACCTATCCACAACTATATACAAATAATCATGACCTTTTCTAGAAATTGGCAATCCCCCCAAAAAAATCCATGGATAAAATTTCCCAAGGAAGAGAAGGAATTGGAAGTGGACTGTACAAGCCTAATTTTCTATTACTTGGCTTGCTTATAGCTCACATAGTACATCCTTTAATATATCTTGAAACTGTTTCATTCATTCATGGCCAAATAACAGAATCTTTGTAATTGTAAAATTGTTTTACTTACACCAAAGTGACTTGAAATTAGAGAAGTATGTGCTTCTCGAATCACATTAACTCTATCAGTTTGTGGAATGCATAATTTTCCCAAATGATATAAGAGTTTTTCATTTATGAAATAATCCAATTCTTCTACCTGTTTTCCATGACTTAAAGTTGCATATACATCCTTAAAATCTGTGTCTTGAGCATATTGTGCAATATAGCTTTCATGCATTACTGAATTATGCTTAAGAATTGTGGATGCATTTATGATTGGTCTTGATAACATGTCTGAAACCTTATTATGTATGCCTTTCTTATATCTGATTACAAGATGAAATTTTTGTAAGAAACCCATCCAACGATAGTGTCTTGATTGTTGCAATTCAGTTTGTGAGAGTAAATATTCTAGTGGTTGATGATCTGTATGTATGATTGTTTCTTTTCCCATTATGTAATGTTTCTACTTTTTAACACTCTGTACTAATGCATATAATTCCTTATCGTATGTAGGATAGTTAACTACTACTGATGTGGATGTCTCCGAATGAAAGCATATAGGTTTTCTGTCCTGCATCAACACTGCCCCCATGGCATATTCACTTGCATATGTCTTGATCTCAAATGGATGCTGAAGATCTGGAAGTGCTAGTACTAGCGCTGTACTGATCCTTTCTTTGAATGTGTCGAAGGATTTCTGCTATTTTCCTCCCCACGGAAACACCTGTTTCACACTTTTCAAAGCATGTATAGAAGCTGCAATCAAAGAAAAGTTAGCAATAAACTTTCTCCAGTATTGTGCCACCCCTAAGAAACTTCTAACTTCTGTAGCAGTATTGGGCTTAGGTCAATTTACAATGGCTTCGAACTTAGAGGGATCTATCTTCAATTCACCACCCCCTACAATATAACCCAAGTAATTTAAAGATGTCCTGCCAAATTCACATTTTGATAGTTTTACATAGAGATTTTATGTTTTTAACACATCTAAAATCTTCTTTACATGCTTTAAATGTTAATCCCATGTCTTTCTAAAAACAAGAATATCATCTAAGGAGACTATTACAAAATCATCTATAAATGGCCTAAAAACATCATTCATGACACGCATGAATGTAGCTAGAGCATTGGTCAAGCCGAAAGGCATAACCATCCATTCATAGATCCCTTGCTTCGTTTTGAAATCAGTCTTCCATACATCTTGTTCTAAAACCCTAATCTGATGGTAGCCACTTCACAAGTCTAACTTAGTGAAGTAAACTGCATCTTTCAACTGATCTAATAAATCGTCAATGTGAGGAAGAGGATAACGATTCTTTATTTTTATTTTATTTAATGCTCGAAAATCAATGCACATTCTCCATGAACCATATTTCTTACATACCAACACAATAGGCGATCCGCATGGTGAAGTGCTTGGTTGAATAAATGCTTGATCGAGCAATTCCTGTAACTGCTTCTTTATTTCTGCATTCTCTAGAGCTGATAACCTGTACATTCCAATGTTAGGAAGAGGAGGATCTAGTTGCAAATAAATCTCATGTTATATCTATTGCTTGGGAGGAAGCCCTTTAGGCTCTTGAAACATAATATCATAATCAGAAACAAATTTAACTAAATATGCTTTCTGTTTAGGAATATTATAGCCTGGAAAAGCATCGGATTTATCAAGATCCTTTGATTTTACAATCATAAGTAAAAATTGTTTACTTGAATTTATAGTTCTTTTCATCTGTCCTAAATTTATGAGAGTGTAGTTATATTTGAGTTTATGAGCTCTTAATACATATTCGATTCCATCTTTAGTGAGTTAATACTTATTCACCCTTCGATAGAAGACAACATCTCTATCATACAATTATGGACTCCCTAGTACAATTCCACATATATCCAATGGGAATATATCTAATTCAACCTCATCTACAAACTCTGATCCAATTGCAAAATGAAGTTTGCATTGTTTTGTAACCTATAGTTCAGTTTTATCACAGACCCAACCCAATGGGTATGGATTTTTATGAGGTTTAGTTTCAATACCCAATTTCTTTACAATTGATTCAGCAATCAAATTAACTTGAGAGCCACTATCAAACAAAGTATTAATTTTAGTATGATTGGAAACGACTCTAATATGAAATAGCTCATTTATTTTCCTCTTGTCATTTTCATTATCAACAGAATGCGAAGAAGTACTTGTAGATGCTTGAGAATTTTTACCTTTTATACCTGTAGCTGTAATTGCTGCTTTGTCTCCTCAATCTGATCCCAAGTCCTTTTGCATAGTAGCATCATTATTTCGCTCTTCATTTCCAAACTTCTTAGGCTTCAATTCTGGATGCAGTGCCCAGTAGTGTGCCTCATCATGTCCTTCTTTCTTATAGTGAGTGCATGTAGGCTTTTCTTTCTTCACAGTGTTCGCTTTTCTTTCCTTCCATTTTTGTTTCTTCTTTTACTTATTCTTGATTTCAGTAGAATTAGATGACTTTCCAATATCATGAGATACATTTTTACCCCTAGCTTCTAGATGAGTTGCTTGAACTGATACATCATCTAAGATAGTCGGATTAGACACTAGTATGGTATGCCTCAAATAACTATGTAGGCCACCTATGTATTTCAATAAGGTTTGTGGTGAGTCCAATGATATGCCCAGTGTCAAAGCTCTTTTACGAAATTCCTGAGTATAACTTTGCACACTTTGACCCTTTAAATGACGCAATGTTTGCCAACTCATCATAGCTTGTTGCATATAAGCCGAAGGATAATTTTTTTTTTTTTTAATAGTAGAAACAAATTCATTCCATGTAAAAATGATTTTACCATGTTTTTTAAGATCTGCTTGTGTCTTACCTTCCCAAAAAACAAGTGCGGTTCCTCCAAGACGAAGGCTAGCAAGCTCGATCTTCTTTCTTTCTGAAACAAATTTCTATACCCTGCTATAAACTTCAATTTGTCTTATCCAATTATCAAGATTTTCAGCGTTAATCTCACCATCATAAATTGGCAAATCAAATTTTACATCTAATTTGATCAAAGAGGATGTCTTCTTCTTCTTCCTTTTATAAGAACTAGATTTATGAGAAGAAGATGACGATGACGGTGATGGTGATGATGAAGGAGATGGTGGAAATAATGAAAGAGGATTTTCCCCTAATTCTTTGTCTGGTTTAGGTGATGAAGTGCCTTCATCTTTTCTCTTTTTAAATTCTTTATACATCTCTTCTACCATCGCACGTATTGTCATGAAGTTGTCCAAGAATTGAGCTTCTGTTCCCAATACGTTTTCTTTCGTCATCTTCTTTTGTGAAAATACCCTTCCAATCTCTGGATTTTCTTCAACAAGTTCTCCTTCTCCTTGTTTGGAATTTGACCTAGTAAGCATTTAGATCTTCACATGACAATGTCAAACCTTTTAAAAATTTAACCTTAAGCTCTGATACCACTTGATCTGTATTTATGAAAAAGGTATTATTGATGTCTATGTGAGCAGCTTATGTTACTTAGTGCAATAGATTGATAAGATTGTGACTAACATAGACAACATAAGCCAATGAAAACACAGTCAAACACATTAACACAACAAGAATTTAATAACGGAGTTCACTAGACTTCCTGGCGACATCTCCGGGTCCTTATCTTCCAGTGCTGACCACTTTATTTTGTCTTCAAAATGATCTTATAGGCATGAGTTAAAAAACAGAGACTCAAATGAGAAAATGGACCTCACCATTGTGACCAGCTCAAAATTTCGGTCAAAACGAGTATAAACTTGCCTATATTTTTCCACTGTGATCTCTAGACCCCCTGGAGAAATCCAAAACCACCTTTTCCCTGCACAAAACCACTTCTACTTGCATAAAACCACCTTGAATTGCACAAAACCTCCTCGGGCTGTGCACTGGAAATTTTGGCTTTGCAAACTGTGTAAATGGAAATTTGGTGGCTAGGTTAACAAGCACCACAACATAGGCGAATTGGTTGTTGGCTCCATTGTGAAGGCGCTGTATATATAATATTTTTGGGAAGGTCAGTGGGTTGAAACCCCCGCTTGAACCTTTCGCCACATCCTCGTCATATATCCCGTTCATTATGATATATATGGCACATATAAATGTTAATATATGCCGTGTTAAAAACTGTGATAAGGTTTGACAGTTACATACATACATACATACATATATATATATATATTTGGTAAAGTGGAGTTAAACCTTGGATAAGGTTCTATCCTATGGTTCGTTACATGCACGGTGATAATATATGGTTCCGGTGGTTACATACATATGCAGAAACATTTAATATCAAGGGTTCGATGGTCATGGGGTTGACCCCGACCGTCCGACCCTTTTCCGACGGCTTAAACCCATTTCAAATAAATACAATGTATCTTCATTTAATACCAATTTCCACCATAGCTCGACTAGTGAACTAAATCCGAAAAAAACTTAGCCATTCCAGGAGGTCAGGGGTTCGATCCTCCCTGACCCCCAAAATTTTGGAAATAAGGCCAAATTGGGAAAAATATGGGCTGCCACATGTCAGCCCCAGATTGGCCCATTCCAACCAATCACACTTCGACACGTCACTGATATGCTGACATCATCTGACCGTTGAATTTGACTTTTTTTGTCATTTTTCCCTAGTTTGTCATAAAATTTGATTGGCCACATCTTCTTCATACGAACTTGGCTTTACGTACCGTTGGAATCCTGTTGATGAGCACTTCAACTTGATCCTATTTTGATCTGCATTTGAAGACTTTGATCTGGAGGCAAAACTGAATCCATTTTGGATCATAGTCTTTTACTCAACTTAGTCAATCTAGACCCAATACTAGTTACAAATATGATAATACACTATGGCCTTCCCCATCTATGAGAGAAAATATGAGTGGTCACTCATAGTCTTCAAACTCATATTTTTAACTTGTATGTACTTGAATCATCATTCTATTATAGGAAAGCAGTAAATGAAAGCAGTGAACTATGGTGTCTGAAAAAAAAAAGGCAAAGTACTCAAGGGGTTGGTGCCTTATTGTCCTAGAAAATTGGTGAATGGCACTCCTAGTGCCTTGGTTACTTTGACCACTTAAGTTGATAAATGACATTGAAATCTAGGGTTATGGGTAGGAATACAAATTCAATGACACAACGGAATCATTACTCAACTCTTTCAATGCAACCAAGATATCTATGATAGTCAAGCCAGAGTAAATCAAGCCAATAAAACCAAAATATATTTAAGCTAATAAAACCTTAATTTATCAAAATATTCTAATCAAATCTAAAATTTTTTAATCAATATATAATATAATAACTAATTTCTAATTAATATTTAAATACTTTGGAACTAGAAACTAGTAACTAGTTATAACTTGTACTTAATAACTAGTATACAATATTTAATAAATATTTGTTTTGACCATAATATTTAGTCAAATATTTTAATTTCTAAAAAATTATTCTTAGATACTTTTAATCTACAACAAGTGAGGTATTCCATTAAGGAAAATTAAACAAGTATGACTTCTCTTTCAAGGCTAAAATACTATGACTACTCTACTAACTACTCTATGAAATAACCCACTGATAAAACTCATGTTGTAACAATATTAGAAGCGTTAAGAAATGAAAATTATAGTCATAATATAAAAATAAGAAACACATAAGAACAACAACTTAGAAAATAGTTGTTAAGAATATCTTTACACTATCTAATGCACTAGTTTGTAACTTGATTTAAACCTGAATGTACAAAGATGTGAGTAAGAGATATAAACATGAATATTTGAAGGAAATGAACAATAAATAAAAATTATTTACTAGATATTTGTACAACAAGGAAAAAGTGCACTAACTTGAGTTATGGGGGCCCTCCATCGCTCAAGCAAGCACAACAAATTGAAATGAGCTGGAGCTAAAAATTCAACAACACTTCATTACTTGGTAAAAAAAACTATCACTAGGTATGCAACTTGATTTTAAACCCATAAGTAAAAATATAAGTCTTTGACCAAATTAAATTATAATACGTGTTTCAACAAGTCAAGTCTCTTGCCTTTATAAGCAATTTTTTGACAAAATATATAAAAATCATGCTCACAATCGACTGCTAGCTATTTTAACACTATTATATGATACCAATCTCTCTTATAATTACTTCTTTTTTTTAGAAAGAAAAAAACGCTATTTTTATTAACAGTGCATATATCGTATCATTACATTCCCATCATAAGTAGATAAGAAAATCAAGATCCAAAACAAATTTTTCCCACAATGACAACTTCTAAGGAAGAAGGAGTCAAAACGAAAAAAATGTGGAGATCATACATTTTGGGGAAAATAACACCCCAACCAAATTTCGAGTCCAGATAAAGAAAAACCAACAAAGCAGCCCTTAAAAAAGGGGAGATGTTGCCATCTATAACTGAACTCATCAGAATATAAGAGAAAAGCATAAATATTAGTGACAAAAAACTGGCTCGCTTGATGTGTCTTATATTGCCCCTGATGAAAAGCACAAAAAAATTTGCATCATATGAGAGTAAAACCTATGTTATAATGACCAACATCATGTAATCAAAGGAAAGTAAATCGGCTCTCTTGTTTGCATAATTTTGACACTTCAGGAATCTATCTTCTGAACCGGCTCGCATGAAAAAACCAAATGAGTGAACATATGACATCTCCAGCAAATATTCAGGAAAGATATTGTGCAACTGTGGAAAGAACCAAATGTAAAACTGGCTCGTCTGTAAATAAGCTTCTGTCATATCTGATATATATCATCTGGTCAGCCTCGCTTGAAAAGAGAAACAAAAATCGGGGACACATATAACAGGCTCGCTTGCCAGCTCCAGGAGATGCACAGAAATTGATATGGGGAAACAGAAAGTGATAACGATAATGAAGACCAGCTCCCCAATAATAAAAAAGCTGAACGATTGAACAAGATATTTTGTTGTGTCGCGATGATAATAATAATGTAGAGATCACATGAAACAGGCTCGCTTGACAGCCCCTATAGTAGTAGACAGTCATCGGATGTTTGAAATAGAAAGAAAATGGTCAGATGTGAATAGTTAGGAAAAGGCCGATTGAAAACATCTGTAGAATGTTTGAGATAACTTAGTATCTGGTAGATTGTCCGAAGTGTAGGAGCATCAGTCCAATTAGGCTCGCGTGAAAATTGTAGTTATGCTGAATCGCTTGTCAAACAGGCACATGTGAAAATTGAAACTATGCAGGCTCGCTTGAGAGTAGCTATAGATAGTCGATGAAAAAAGAGGCAACCATAAACAGTATAGGATTAGCAAAAAACAAAACTCCAAAACTTGGAAACGAATTTACCAGCGAATAATATTGGTAGCATAGAGAATTATGGTATTGGAAAGGAAGACTGCCATGATTGAATGCCATCCTTGTATTGTACCACCTGAATATTACCGAAATCATCATCTAAACCCATTTTTGACAGTCCATCAGCACGCGTATTCAGATCTCTGAATATGTGGGAAATAGGAGGGGATCCTAGTCTGTGCCATAGACGAAAAAATCTGCAAATCCACCCCTGTAGATTAGGAGATTGAATTTGAATGCTTCCCATGAGACATCCAATGACCAATTTAGAATCACCATAAATATGAACCTCAACTAACTCCATGTTGACAGCTACATAAAGCCCTCCCCAAAGTGCCATGAGTTCAGCCTTGTTGTTGGTACCTGGGCCACTATTCCAGTGCAGGTGGATCCTATCTGTACCCAATAGTTTTATCCAGACGCCACAACCCATGTTTCCATCTTTGCAAGCCCCGTCAAAATAAATAGCAGGTAGAGCAATCTCGTGAGGCCTAATCCTACGAGATCCGCCAGGTGATTTAGATTGTACAGTGGGAAGCTCATCTATCCGTCTCATAATGGCGCAGTAGATGTCCGGTATGTTGAAAGGAGTGTCATAAAAAATAAGCCTGTTCTTGGCAATCCACACTTCCCAAATTAAAAGGAAAGGTAACGATCAATATTTTTTCTTCTTGGAATCCCATGTATCGGCAACCGATATAAAATCAGTCGGAACCCAAGTCGCATCTATGAAATGAATAGAGAAGAGCTTCCATAGTTGTAGGGTGACAGGGCATTCAAAAAAAAGATGCGCAGTGGATTCCTCCGATCGCCCACAGAGGTAGCATCTGCTTGGCCCCTCAAAACCGCGCTTCAGGAGATTATTCCAAGTGAGGATTTTATCCTTCCATGTGAGCCACCCAAAAAGGATGATTCTTGTAGGCAGATGCCTCTTCCAATATGGGGCAAATAAATAGGAGAACTGGTCAGATTATACCTGAGAAATGATTCTATAATATATATCACTGACAACAGGATGGTTATCGACAGTCGAGCCGTCCCAAATAATGCAGTCGCCTCCAAATGAATGACAAACTCCAGCAGTTCGAAGTGAGAGAGAAACCTGCTCCCATTTAGTAGCATCCACTCCATGAAGCCTCAGCTGGGTAGCATTTTTAAAATTAGGGGCACCAATTGACCATGTATATATGGTTTGTGACAGGTAAGAAATGCCCCTATGTGCCAATCTGTGGATGAGACGGATAGAAGGTTTGGATTTCTGGTCAAATCCTTGCATGTTGATATCCCCCATTGGAATACGCCCTCCATCTCGGAACAACCATGTTAATCTATCAGCAGTGTGTCCCAGAACCTTCTTAAAACTGCCCCAGATGACCGAGAAGGTCGCAGGCACATAGAACTCATGACAGAGTAGCTTATGAAGAGTGTCACCGTCCAGGAATTTGCATTTAATAATTGCAGACTAGATTCCAGTGCCAGATATGGCACACCAGAAAGATTTCATGAGGAGGGAAATGTTAAAAATTCTCGTATCCAAGATGCCCCATCCGTCATGGGACTTTGGTCTGCTTAGAGAATCAAGCCTGACGAGATGAAATTTGTGTGAATTGTCAGGTCCATTCCATAGAAATCGTGCAATGGTTTTATTGATATCAGCAACAATGTTTGTTGGGAGATAGAATAAATGGCCCCAATAAACCAGAAGTTGGGATAACACCGCCTGTATCATAATATATCTACCACCCAGTGATAACCATCTGTGTATCCAATGTGAGATTTTCCTCCTGAACCGCTCAACCAGCCAGAGCCAGTCCGGTCTCCTGTAACCGCATGGCTTAATATTATATCCAAGGTATTTCATGCCCTCCGATAGCGATTGGATGCCGATACCAAAAAATTTTGCGATGAATTGGATCTCGCACACTTCGCCATACTCATATAAGATGAAAGACTTGGGTTTATTAATGCATAGCCCTATGGCCGCAACAAATCTAGTTAGCATAAAAATAACATAAAACCAATGATTTCTTTTGAGTGATCCAAATAGTAACATATCATCCACGAATAATGAATGCGAGGCAGATAAAGTTTTAGAGAAATGAAACCCGGAGATGAAGCCTTTATGAGTGGCCATGTTCATCAGCTTACTGAATCCATCCATGACTAGAATGAAGATAAGTGGTGACAAAGCGCAGCCCTGCCTGAGACCCCGACCCGCCTCAAAGAAGGAAGTAGGCAGCCCATTGATAATGACCGCATAACGGACTGAAGTGATGCAGGACATAATCCATCGGATAATCCTGAGCGGCAGGCCAATCTTCAACAACACTAGGCTGATATAGGACCAATCCAGAGTATCATAAGCCTTATCTAAGTCAACTTTCATAATCAGAGCCTCTCTTTTCTGTGAATGAATGGAGTGAAAAATTTCTTGAGCAACGACAATGGCATCATGAATAGACCTACCATAAAGAAATCCATATTGTTCTGGAGCGATGTGGTTTGATAAGGCCACTTTCAGTCTGTTTGAAATAAGTTTGGATGTGATATTATACAGCAGGTTACAAAGAGAAATAGGGCGGTATTCTTCAAAAGTAGAAGGATTGTCATTCTTCAGAATAAGAGCAATAAAAGTAGAATTTAAATTTGATGGCATATGACCAGTGGATCTGAATAGTTCTGTCATATACGTCAACTCATCCCCCATGATGTCAAAGAAGAATAAAAAAAATTCAGCTGTCCACCCGTCAGGACCCGGGCACTTGTCGCGTGGAAGAGATTTAAGCACTCCCACAACCTCCATAGGCGAACTCTGTTCATCCAGAATTTTAATATCATCTTCCTCATATATACGGTGAACGTGGTCAATTACCCATTGCTGGCAGGTGTAATCTATCTCCTGCTCCTGTTGATAAAAAGACTTATAATGACATAGGACAGCCTCCTATATGTCATGAGTGGATGAGGCGAAGCTACCATCCTATCTTTTGATCCGCCAAATCGAATTATGACTTTTGTGCTCGTTAGCACATCTATGAAAATATTTAGTATTGCGGTCTCCTTCTTTTAACCATTTATTTCTACTCTTCTGTTTCCATGAAATTTATTCAAATTTAAGTATCTCTTTTTCTCTGTCAGAGAGGGATTTGAGAATGTCATATCACTGTCTGTTCGGAGCACGGTCTTTGAATCCCTGATATATTAATTTCATGTCGTTCTGGATCGAAAAAAGCTCGACTTTGAGAGCCTGTTTCTTATTTATCTCCCATTTTTTGGTCACTTGCTTCAGCTTCTGCATTTTGTAATGAAATAGATTCCACCCATTCAAGCCAGCCGAGCTCGCCTCCTGAATCCAAATCTGCTGAATAAGCTGAATAAATTGTTTGTCTTCTAGCCAAGCTCTATTGAAATTTAAGTGCAAGCCCACCAGAGTGTCACCCTCTCGCCAGATTAGAAGGATCGGCATATGATCAGATATATGGGATACCAGAACCTCAGATCTAGGTGATCCCATTGAGCATAACAAATAGTCTTTCACCATAGCTCGATCCAAACGTTTACCTATGAACTCCGCTCCAGTTCATTTGTTCGTCCATGTAGGGATGATCGGGGTAGGAAAAATGTCCACCATATTGAAGTCCGTGAATAATTCATGTAGGTAAACAGCCAAGCCATCGGCCCGAGCCCTGTCACCCCAGATATCTTGCAGATTGATGGTAGAATTAAAATCACCCATGATTATCAGATTCCTCAAGGACAGAAACCCCGAATATTTCAATTTGTTCCAGAAGGCCAGCCTGTTGTGATAAGGGGCGTAGATATTGACGATATTTAAAATACCATCAAAACCCCTTATATTACCCATCAGAATGATCCCACCAATAGATTTGTAAGCCTTAAGATTCACCCAATATGGATTCCAGAGGGCGATCAATCCTCCCGAGTGACCAATCGCATCGACTGCAACAACCCTCCAACCTGTACAAATGCTAAGGAAATCATGGATACGATCTCAAAAGTGTGAATATGGGAATTTTTGTCAATTTGTTTTACCTTTAAACAACTTATATACCCGTTTTGAATGTGCATTGGTCGGGCATTCCAATATAGATTTAAATCGAGTGAATATGAATTTAATCATCATAGGATACCTATGAGAAAAAAACCCATGTCATCATTTTTACCCAACTCACTCGTAAATATGACAATGAATGATGAATTAAAAAATCTACTAAAATCCATAATTTTCTTTTTACAATGTATTTAATTAAAATAAATTTCAAATAATAAAATTTAAGAAAATACCTCAGGGAAATATTATTATGGAAAAAATATATGATCATATCATCAAAAATGATGGAAGCAAGTGTTTTTAAAGGAAAATGAAGACAAAAACTATAACAATATTTTTAGCCAAAATGAGGACTACCTATGGGTATACTTGGTCCTTTTCTTCTTTGGGAAAAGAACATATGCTGGTCTTTTATTTATTCTCCATATTATTTTTTTCAAGGGTTTTATCTCTATGATCTCCACATCACTATCATGGATACCTTAATCTCTTAATGAAGTTGCAACAAAAACCTAAGGAATTTATTCTTCAATTAGAACAATGGGGTATTTCATGGCTTGGGGAATTGTAACAATATATTATAGGGTTGCAACTCTCAGAGTTGCACTATATTTTGTGGTCACTACAACATTTGGAGTTGTATCTTCTAGATTTGTAGCAGTGTTATCTCGTGGTGGAGTTACACAACTGTGACTTCTTCATATGGATTTGCGACAAATTTTATCTCTGTTGGCACTCTTCCCACTTCATTCCAAATCCTACCTTCTTTGTGTGACATATTCTCAACCAAGAGTTTTATGAGATCATGATGTGAGAGGTTTTCTTGTGGTCAAGAAGATTTATATACTAGTGAGGTCATGTTCTATAGTTTTGTTTAGAGGAAAAATGGTAAATTAATTAGCTTTCCATGTCACAGGTAGTCCAATAAACTTAGGTGTTGTAGATAAAAAACCCAATGACATATTTCACAAGTAATGTACCTTTTTACCACTAGAGTAATATCCTCCCATGAAGGCAACAATGAACTCCTATCAAACCACGTTCTTTCCTTATCAAGGGCTTGTCAGGGCTCAAGGAAATGCTATATGATATCAGGCTCTAACCTTCTTCGAAAATACCAATGCTCACCTATGTGAGCAAGCTATATCACCTCAAGTGTCACCTCATTTATCATCAAAATAATTATCCCTTCCACTACAGACAAGTTTTCACTAAAATTCATGGTGAATTCGAGGATTAATTCATCGCCATAGCCTTGTAGTATATGTATGTACTCCATCCAACCTCCTTTTTGAAAAAATTCTCGATATGGGTATACGGTTCTAGAAATAGTTCCCCTACAGTTTCCCTATGGTTGAGTGAGACCTCCAGTTTCCCCTATAGTTCCTCTACAATTTTCCTATTAAGAGCTCATGCAAAATGTGGTTACAAAATAGAATGAATAGTCTAGAGGGTGGAGGTTTCCAATTATGGAAGGGAGTGATATGGGTTATCATGTCATAGGTTGGTGGTCTTGGTGAGTGATGCAAGTGGTTTCAAATCAAGGGTAAAGTTAGGTAATTCCAACCAATATTGTTTATTATGTAGTTCAAGAGATGTACCTTTTGATTTACCATAAGTGGTTGTGATGGTTGGTACCTTTGTCTCACTAATGCATTGGCCCCATAAGATAGCTTGGATCCTCATTGGAATCATAGTTACATCGTAATCCCAAAGTTTCATAATCATCTCAGAGTTGCATCAATGGTGTTTAGAGATACAACAATAGAGTTTAAAGTCACAATAATAGTGTTGGCCATAATTGCATCTCGGTTCGGTCATGGTGTTACAACAAGAATCATTGTCACCTATTCTTACTATCATAATTGCAGCAATTAAGTTGCAACATACACTCCAGAGTTACACCAACGAAAATGTAGAGTTGCGTCAATGATGCTCTAGAGTTGAACCAAGTGGATTTTCATTGCTGAGTTGCAACAACATAAGTACATCAAAAAAGTTGTAGCAATTCGATTTTGATCAAATTGCAACATTAGAATTGCAACAATGTAAACACAAAAATAGGTTTACGTAAAAACGTTGAGGCAACAAAATCCTCTCTTACATATCATAAAGTTGTAAAGAAGCTATAAGAGCACAAATAGAAGGATCCTAGCATAACCATTAGGAAACCATGAAGTGCCCTTGTTTTTTTTCTTGAAAATGGTATGCACTATCATATGGTTGGTTTTCACATAACATGCTCCCATGTATGACCTGAAGGGTTTTCATAGATGAGATTTCATTATTATTTATTTTGAACCAGAATGGTTGTGGAGTGAATTATCTGGGTTAGGCCATTTACTAGTGATCCTCCTAAAAAAGGATTCCTTGGATAAGGGTTTGCGATACAACCAAAGCCTATGTCCATTTACCATTAGAGGAGTCCTCTCTTCTTTGATAATGAAAATTTTAATGGTTCCATTATCATATATAGTATCTATATTGTAAGGTTCGAGCCATTGAGTGTGGAACTTCCCTCTAAAATCTTTGAACTTGGAGTCAAATAATCTCAAGCCTTAAATTTCTTCTTCTTGATGAACTTGTGATGCCACCAATCTCTTTTATGTTGTATCATTGCTATTTGGTGCAAGGAATACTAGGGAAGTTCATTGAACTCATTGATAATGAGGATTTGGTCTCTACTTCTAGGATTCAAAAAATTCCATTTAAGGTTGTACAACTATTTTGAGTGTCTATATATATATATATATATATATTTTTTTTTTTCAGTTAGAAAGAGGGAAAATTTTAGGGGCTAATATTCGTAGGCGGGCTAATTTTCCATGTTTTTTCCAAAAAAAAGATTCGCCAATTTGCATTGTATAAAATTATTTTACCCTAAAAATCACCAAAAAATTATATATACTAATATAAAATAATTATAAACCTAAATATTTTTTCAAAATTATCATCAAAATTTTTACTATTTACATACTGGGGGCAAGTAATATTCGCCAAGGTTTCTAAACTTTAAGATAAACTTCTATCCTTAAATTTTTCCCTGGTTAGAAATAGTACTCTTTTCCCATACACTAGTTCATGTGGGATGCAACTGATAGTAGTCCTCCATGTAATCTAGTACAGTCACAGAGGTTCAGGGAGTCTATTATCCTTGTCCTTGAGGTGTATTCAAATAATCTTGGTGACGACAACCTTAATATTTTTGTTTATTCCCTATACTTTCCCATTTTCTTATGAGTGATATGGTGTAGTAACCCTGTATTTTATCTTGCATCTATCCATCAAGTATTTAATGAGCCTCAACATGAATTAAGTCTGTCCATCACTATTTCTTAATGTATCCTAAACATGTTGAATATTTCCTCATGAAGGAATTTAACTACTTCTTACTCAGTCATTTGTGGGAGTTCCCTAGATTCCATCCACTTCATAACATAATAAATACATACAATAATGTAGGGTTTGTGTCGAGAAGAAGGGTTTATTGGTCCCATAAAATTGAGGCCCATTTATCAAGGGGTTCCAATACCAAATGTGGCTACAACAATGTCTTGTATGATTGCATTTTTCTTCACATGTGTTGGAAACTATCACACCTCTTTACATATTCTTTGGCATCCTTAAATATGGTGGGCCAATAATACTCTTGGTGGAGTACCTTGTACCCAATTCTCTTTGATGCAAAGTGGAATCCACATAGAATTTCACGACAAGTCTTGAGGATCTCATAGATATCATCTTCTCACATACATATTTAAATGATGAGATCGTGTCCTATGTAGGAGAGGAAACCATCAATTCATGAGAACCTCCAACTTTCTCTGATGATATTGTGTTACTCATTCAATGATAAATGATGTCAAAGTCTACATGTAACCAAGTAATTAGCGATATATATGAATCAAGGAGAGTTAATAGAAATCACAAATAGGTGCTCATTAGGGGAAAATTCTTCCACAAGAGGCTCTTTTTCATTAGATGCGAGTCTTGAAATAATAGTGGCCACTGCATTATATTTCCTCGAATTTTTAAGATGATTATATCATATTCATGTAATAGCAATAATCACCTAGTTACCTTGCCATTAGTAATTGGTTTGTTTATTAAGTATTTTATTGCAACATGGTAAGTGTGCAATACTAATGGATATCCCATGATTTAATGAAAAAACTTATTAATCACATGTATCACAACAAGAAATTATTTCTCTATTACTGTATAGTTTAGCTCTATAGGTGAAATATATATATATATATATATATATATATATATATATATATATATATATATTTTTTTTTTTAATTTCTATTTTAATTTTATTTATTTATTTATTTGTTTATTTATTTTTATTTTTATTTTTTTTATTTTTTTAATTTTTTTTAATTTTATTTATTTATTATTATTTTTTTTTTTTCTGATTTGGTAGATTGTGTACGAATCATTGCCTTCCTGTTATCCTAGAACAACTCCAATGTGACTTTCTAATGCATCTGCAGAGATATGAAATGAGAGGGGCTAATTGGGTTCTCTCAAAATATGAGCCTTAGACACCTTGGATTTTAGTTCTTCAAATACATGTTGGCAACTCTCTATCCAAAAAAACTTAGAATTTTCATTAATTAAAGAAAACAATGGACGAGCAATTTGTGAAAAATATTCAACAAATCCATGATAGTTACTAGCATGTCGTAAGAAACTTCATACTTCTCTTTGTGAACACGAACTTGGAAATTTTAATATTACCTCCATTTATCTTGGATCAACTTGGATTCCTTTAGTTGAAATGTGGTTCCCCACTACAATGTTGTCAATTAATACCATTTCATATTTCACATTTCCAAGGGACAAATTAGATTCTTTACACCTTATTAATATTTCTCTAAATTTTCTAATGCTTCAATAAATTCATCAATATATGTTGTAAAGTAATCCATATATATTCCCACAAAATTATGAATCAAATTAGAAAATATACCATTTACAACTCTTTGAAAGGTGTTAGGAGTATTATATAACCCAAATGGCAGAACATGATAGGAAAATGTCCCTTGTTAGTGTGAATTATAATCGCAAGTGTACGAAAAAATTCTCACTTTAGTTGTGCATAACAAACAACCCTAACATCAAACATGGCTGTCAATTTCTTTAGATCTATAGTTAGTTGACCAAGAAAAATGCTACAAAATCCAGATCAATGCAATTAAAGACATTAAACATCAAATAAAAGAAATATTTTCTCCATGCATCCAATAGAAAAGACAAGAATATTTTTAAAGAATTTTGTATTTATGAGACTTGGGAAGGGAACATAGAAAGATGTTACTAGTCTCCCTCAATGGGATGGGTTCTTGTATGTCCTCAGCACTTCATATCTAAGATCTCTCTCTCTTGATGGTGTAGAAAACCCAGACAAAAATGGAACTCAAAGGGATCTCACAAGCAAAAAGATAGAAAAATATGACAATGATGGAGGATCAAAGCCAGACCAAAAGTATAGATCCAGAGTGATATTTAGGCAACAAAAGGTAGTGAGCGAATGGAAAAACCCTTCTATTTATAACAAAATATTGAGTTAGTCTAGATATTGGTGCATAATTAAAATATTATTAACCAATTCTAGGTCCAAATTTTATGGAATATTTTATTATATTTGTTAGAGGGAAAAAGAATTTGAATTTGGTCAAATCCCTTTATTTGTAAATAATAAATAAATAAATGATTTATTTATTATTTTAAGAATGTGGTTAAGTAATAATTAAATAAGTAGTGATTTATTCAATTATTTATAAATGATTTAGTCAATTTTAACAAGGAATATTATTTAAATAATGTTTTAAATAATTATTCCTAGAAAATAATAAGATAAAGAATGATTTATTTAATGATTTTCCTATTTTGGGTTAATTATGACCAGGGAATATTAATTAAACTGATGTTTAACTAATTATTCCTTGAGTAAAATCAAACAAATAAGGATTTATTCAATTATTCCTCATGGGGTTTCCTATTTAGACCATAAACAACTTAATAAATTAAGTATTACTAAGTTATTTTTCATAGTGAAAGCAATTTTACTTAGGGTAAAATTGGTGTTACATGGTGTACTTTGGTCCATTTAATAGTAACAGGTTAGATGACCAAAAAATGGTGTAACGAGTTCCCCCAGGTAAAGCTGAAGACACTACTGCAGTATGACTGAAGTACCTTGTAAGAACTCAATCACCAGACATAGAAGGGGAAGTCAGGGAGAGAGAAATATAAGGTAGACTAAAGCGCTAGAGGACAAGACCCTGAGGAGGTGAGACTTATAGGTGTGAAAGTCTCTTTTATGAGTGAGTACCTGTTCTACAAGAGGCAAGGGAAGCATACCTTTGCCCACCGAGATAACAAAGTACAAAGAATAATGCATCAAGTAAAAAAGGGACTAAACTATATAGTACATGTTGGCATAAACATGGGCCAGATAAAAATATGATAATCAATCCCACATACATACTATTCTTGGGATAACAGCCAGGACTTATACAATAATATTTGAGTACATGAGATATAAGTACAACCAAAGAGGCCCTGTAAAATAGGAGAGGGCTCTGAAAATCTGAATGATACATGCAAACTGAAGAGTCACCGCAAGCGGCTGATCTCGGAACCATCAAATCTATGGATCTCCATCAAAGGATGTAATGAAGAGGTCATTAGGGAATGTGGGGGGATACTTAAAGGGCCACCCCCTCATGAGGTCTGAAACATCTCACACACACCTGGGAATCACTGGTACAATCTGCTGCATCATTGAAACATTAAGTATATAGATCTCGATCGTGCCATAAGGAGCTGGAGCTGAGAAAAAATCAAGTCAAAGGGAAATAAGGAGTCCCGTTGCTTGATCCGAGGCACAAAACAAGAGTGGAAACTAAAACCAAGGTACGTCTCCCTCTAGACCTGTATTCTAGAATGAATGAACTGATGTCGATAGAAGGAGGTCCGCCATAGGTGAGGCAATAAGGGATCCTCAACTAAGGCACGAGAGATAATAGTAAAGTGACTGATAGAATGACACCAGGGATGATGGTGGAATGGGGGTACTGAGTAGCGAGTTGATGACTTCCCTTGTTAGATCATGAAGGGCATGGATGACCTGGCAGTAACTGAAACAATATCAAAGGGGATAGGGGATAGTATGACTGAAGGCAAAAATGTGTGACACGAGAGAGGGACAAAGCAATGAAGGATGGAGGACTATGGCAGGAGACAAAGGGACTCGGGATATACTCCATGAATGCAATGATGACTCAAGTCGGATGCTCTAAACAAGGGCGAATCGATGGTGCTTCCACACAGAAAAAAGGCCCAGTGGGGACCATAAAAGCATAAGTACAAGATGGTTACTCATGACGAAAATCGACACAAGCATGGACAGGTAAGAAGGCAAAGTGGTGCCCCAAGTATAAGTGTTGCAAGTGGAGAAATTCGATTTTGAGGAGTGGTGAAGTGATTCTTCTTGGAAAAAATGTGTCTAGGTGAAGTATCAATTCACAAAAAACTAACAGATACCCATTTTAGAGTTCGGTGAGAGATTTCCAATGGTACAGACGGTCTGTAAAACTGAGATACAGTTTGGCCGCAACATGTGAAAGAAAAATATATGGTTTCTCTTTTAATAAGGAATTTTCCCTCCAAATTCACTCATTTGCAAGTGTAGATGTGGTGAATGTAGAGAGGAGAAAAGGCCCTAAATCTTGTGGTGATCGTAGCGGAAAAACCAACCGTTGGAATTGAGATCCGTTAGTTGTAGGTAAGAGGCCTAACCATATTCTTTCAATTAAGGGGATCAAAATTTCATTTTATGCACCTAGAGCTCATGAACAGGCCAACTTGCACTTTTTGGGGTCTGTTCTGTGACCTGGGTAGCAGGTACTGGGCAGAAAACTGTGACCTATCCCAGGGAATGACCTGAAAAGTACGACCTATCAGAGAAAGGGGGTTTCAGTGCTATTTTTGGATGAGAGCTGGGATTTTCATGGTTAAGGGGCATAGGTGCCCCCAAGCATGTTATGGTCATGCCAAATTGTATTTAGAAAAGGGGAATCTAAACACATTTTTATGATGTGGTGCACCATTTGTTTTCGTTATGGTTATGCAGTTCGAGAAAGGGAATGGAAGATTACCAATATCTTTTGGTATTTCATATATGAAGCGAATGGACTAATTTTCTGGATTGGCATACATGGTTTCACTATCCCAAAGAGTGGATTTAGATATAATGAATTGGTGCTGACCTAGAAAACAGACAGGTTGGTTAACAACAATGTCTAGGGGATTGGGTTGCTGATGTAAGAATAAGGAATAATGAGGGGTATCATCCCTAGAGTGATCTGAAGTGATATGGGACTCTAGAGGTTCTTATAAATGGGGAAGAATAATGGTGCTAGAGTCGACATGACCAGATACACTAGGAGAGTTGTGGATAATTTCTTCTCCTGGACTCTCAAATATGGGTGCCCCCTTACCAAAACATTGAGTGTCAATATAATGACCACAAGGTGTATGCGGATCGAATGCATGGGTTTGATGTAAGGGGGGATAGATAAAGTCAGGGGTGGTGACTATTTCCATAATTTCATCATCAAAATAGAATATGGGGTGACTAGTGGAAGAAATACCACATGGTGCAGCGAAGCTACCTGACTCATCATTATGAGAAGAAAGGTTCACATGTGCATAATCACAGAGGGTGACGGAAGAACAAGTAGATGAAGGATCCACCGATGTTTAGCCCAAGGTGATCATTGAAGGGAGGTCAGGCGAAACAGAAGGGGAAGGCCCACGGGGGTCTTCCACCGAGGATCTCATAGATGATGATAGGTAGTGGACAGTGGCTGAAGACTGTCATGTTGACATCCAGAGGGGGAATGTCAATGGGAGTGAATGTGTCCTCTAGTTTTTCTAAAGAAAAATGCACAAATAAGGGAGTGGTGGACTTGTTGCGCTTGGCCTGGAATAGGCGAACCGCTTCCAAAGAGGAGCAGTACTCGTCGAGGAGGGGACAAAGGTAAGTATAGTGGCCATGGAAATCAGACAAAGAACAGGGGTGATTTGTGTGAAAAGTCTTGATTTTCTTGGCTGAATAAGGTAAAGTAACATGGACTTCTGGGATATCAGACTCAGGAAACACTTCGTTTACCATGGGCTTGAGACCAGGCAATTCAGGACAATTATGGGTGGCATGAACGACAACATCACACAAAGCACACCGGGGGTACACTTTGGAGGCTGAGGAGGATCAGGGTTTGTCGGGGTAGCCTTGTCTTTAGTTGCCTTGTTGCGAGCTTTTCCCCCCTCACCCAAAGCTGTCACAACAGGAGTAGGTTCTTGTTGAGGTGGCTGAGGCACAGAAGTAAAGGGAGGGGTCATGGGGACTAGTTGAACTGGGGTGAAAGCAAGGTAAGGTTTGGGCTGACCAGGTGGAATAGTGGCTGGGGGATCAATGTACCAGGCTGGGATCCCTAGGGTCATGTTAGGAAGGGATAAGGTGGCCATAACAGGTACCGAAAATATTCTAGGAGGGGGAGCGAGAAATGATATCTGACCAGAGGGGTAATGACCAGGTGGGATAGCTCCGAGATGGTTAAGGCCAGGAGGAACTGTGCCAGGAGGGTATAGAGGCTCATGGGTACCAGTTGTAAATGAGGGGCTTAGAGGAGGGGGTCCTTAAGGCTGAGTCGAGGTGCTAGGAGCAGGTTGCAGAGGGCGGGGCTGCTGACTAGTCGAAGCGGGCCGCTTGAGGGTGGACCAGGACGATTGCGTCATGCAAATGTTCAACGAGATAGGATCAGAGATACCTGGAGGAGAAAGACCAGGGAATGAACCAAGAAAAGAGGAGTCTTTGTAGAATCTGGTTGAAACACTGGTCAAAGGTTCGATTGTTTTTTTATTGGCCACCAAAGAGATGATGGAATTAGGGGAGGTCTGAGACTTCGGTTCGTAATATGTCAACTGGTCGATGGTGACTATCTTTCCATTGTGATGAAAGCACATATTACGGTGAACCATAGATGGGACAACAAACATCGCATAAGTGTAGCTACGACCCAATAGAATGTTGTAATCTAAGGGGGAATTAATGACTTCTATGTCAACGCAAACAGTCTTACTCACAAGAGTAATAGGGAAATTGCGGAAAGGCCTATGGGCTAGGAAGAGTGGCCATCCCACGCTTGGAGGGTGATAGTGGAAGGGGCCAAATCAGGAGATCCGAGTTGCTTCCAAACCGAAGCATACATCACACAGGTGGATGCCCCCTCATCAATGATACAATCAGAGATGTTGGAATTCTAGATCTTGACGAGGATTTGGAAGACGACGGAAGTAGGAAGGGGAGGATGTTCTGACCGTTCAACATAGAACATGATCAAACGATCATCTAAAGATCCACAATGCCCATGGAAGTTAGTAGATATTTTCGTTGTGAAGGGAACGACTGGAGGAGTTCCAACGTTGAGATAGAAGTAGGAGATTGTGCCAAATCATCTACTGTACTATACGAATGGGCAACTTTGCTAGAAGCTGTGTTTCGGCGTAATGGTCCCTTTGGGATCTTGGTATGAATCTATGCCTTACGCTGAGGGATCTGTAAAGGACCATTGGTTGTCAAAAGAGACTCTATGTAACCTGAAGAAGGGGGCTTGGGGGCAGACGTAGTGGGATGCTTGTTGTACTAACGGGACTGAGTCTGAAGGTTGAGTTCAATGATAATGGGTTGGTCAGAGTTCATCATGAGAATCTAGTAAGAAGAGGTACCAGATGGAGGAGGTTGAGTGGCTGCCTGACCTTCAGGGGGTTGGGTGGCCACGAATCCTTGCCAGGGGAAAGGATTTGTAAACACAACCAGTTGGATAGGTGCATCATTGGGAGGAACCGAAGGGGATGCTTGCTATCCTCACGATGATGCTTGAGTCTCCCACATCTGACGCATTTGTGGTAAAAGAGGACAGTCATGGGTGTAGTGACCATAGACACCGCAATAAGAACACGACTTATTCGTGTGAACATGCCTGTCTTGCTTGGGCTGAGTGCCCTGTTGCTGGTTAGCAGTGTTAGGTGCATTCCCTTTGGGATTAGGTCCTGGATTACCTGGGGCAGATTGATTTTGGGTGCCTTTCCTCTTCTTTTTGGAATTAGGAGGATTAGTTGCACCCTACTGTGCATACACCTGCCCCTGTGGGGTGGTGGCTACTGTTGTGGGGGTTGAGAAGGTAAGGGAGGCGGGGGTGCTAATGCTAAAGGAGTTGGAGCACTAGGCTGTGGATACAGATAATAATGAGGTTGGGAAACATTATGGTAAACAGGTTGGGAAAAATGAGGAGGCATGCCATATCCTGGATACATGCTACTGGGAGGGGGAAAAGTGCTAGAGGAGCTGGCCCCTCCCTGAGGGAAATAATAACCCATGGGAAGGTGAGTGTACGGATGAGAAAGGGCTCCAACGATACCGTCGGTGGCATGGGATGCCCCCAGTGCGTTGACACCACCAGGTCTAGAGAGATTAGGTAATATGGTATAAACATAACCAGACTGTGCGTAGATCAGGTCATATTTCAACGCAATCTGGAGGGTAGCTTCTTCGGTCTAAGGGAAATAAGATGCGAAATCTTTGCCAAGAACAGGAAAAAGAGATTTGAGAAACCAGTCCATGTAGACATGGTATTCAAAGGTAGGGGCTCGACATAGGCTCTTTCTTCTCCACCATTCTTGGACATGATCGGATAGGCGGGTCGCAGACGATTGACGCAAATAGGTCAAAAGTTCGGTACCAATGCCATAATGAAGGGGAAGCTAGAAGTAAGCCAGAAAAGCCCAGGAAAGAGTCGCAAAAGTAGTATGAGAGGAGGAGGCCTAGTCAACATACCACTTAGAAGCTTCTCTAGTAAGCGTATGTTTGAACAATCGAAGACGGACAGAGTCATCGGTGATGGAGTTAGACGAACACCACATGTGGAAAGATCGAACATGGTTTGTAGGATATTCTCCAGCAAGACCTTCAAACTTGGGGATGTCAGAAGGGAGCTTGGTTGGCATTGCAGGCCAACCAGGATCATGGTGTATGGGGTCATTGATCAACTGGTTAAAATTCGGAAGACTGAGACTTGACATATAAGGGAGCAAGGGAGAAGCCGTGATAGTTTCTATTGTGGTCCCACTAGTAGTATTCCCAACATTAGGGCCGAGGCTACCACCAACATTAGGTCTTGAACCAGACATGGTGAAGGTGACAGGGGGAGAACCGAGGATAGAATCAGAGGGGAAACCCAATGAACCAGAAGTAGAGTCAGAATGGGGACTCGGTGGAGGACTAACTCGAATCCTACGCGGAGGAGTAAGTCTTCCTAATGGAAACTGAGGATGAAGGTGAATAAGTCTCTGGGATAAACACCTTAGGGGCGCAATGATGGAAGAACAAACACGGATCACAAAAAGGAAGAGAGACCAACAAGGGAAAGGAGGTGCAGGATCAAATGATTACAATGTTGAAACAAGAGCAGAGAGGTGTGGGATCAAATGATTACAATGTTATAGTCTTGGCCTGGCGGTGTAAACCAGGCACTCTTCACTTAAGGTGTGCATGTTAAAGTGTGTTAATTTTAATTTTTAAACCCAGAAGTGTGTGGAGAAAAAAGAAAAAGTGTGTTGTATAACTGTAAATAAATCTGCAAATAAAAGTAACGTAAACTGAATATAACAAAAAATAAACAGCTAAAGATGCATAAATCTAAACCCAAGGAAGCAGGCTTCCAAACAACTAGTCTATGGGTGGGAAAAAAATCTAGTCAAAACACACAAAAATAGCCAATGGATCTAAAGTTGGGAGGGAAAATTATCTAAAGGTCAGATTTGCTGGAAATAGGTGCAGAAAACAACAAAAAACCAGAGGGAAAAGTGTTGCAAATGAGGTGGCGAAAGGCTACAACCTGAAGGGAAATAGAGGGGACCCTAGAGGAGGACCAAAAAAAACTGAAAAGAGGTGTTTTGGATGGATACATAACCAATCTGAAATGGATCTGAAGGTACAAGATCAGATATGAAAAATGGCTGACCACACTGAAATCTCAGATGACCTACTTCAGCTAAACTCCTCCTAAAAAGGTGGAAGCGTACTGAAGCCCTGGGGGGCTAGGTTCCTACTTCGACAAGTAAAACAGAGCAAGTACAGGTCCAAGTCAGGTGGAGACGAAGGTGAGGCAACCCTGAACTGTAGCCCAGAAAAACCTAGAAAAATCACAGAAAAATTCCTGCAAGAAGTATAGGTTGCAGTTCCTTACCTGTTTTCAGCAGAGGTTTTAGGCAATTTTCTGCATCCTGAAGGTTGAGGTCGTAGGTTTTGGCCCAAAAAGTGCGTCTTGCACTTCTGGCACTCTCGAGAGTAGGTTTCAGAAAAAAGTTTTGTCTCAGCTGCGGCTGATACTTGTCACCTGATCAATAGGCCCAGAAATATACAGAAGTTCGAATTTTTACTGTTTTAGGGTTTTAAAGGTTAAAAACAACCTCAAGAAAAGAAAAACAAGAAGCTGAAGAAAAACCATAGGGTTTGAAGTAGTTGTTCATGCAGGGATATGAAAAACAATAGTGGTCGTAATCATAAACACTTGTGGAGTCGCCAGTTGTTAGTGTGAATTCTAATTGCAAGTGCACGAAAGAAGCTCACTTTAGTTGTGCATAGCAAACAATCCTAACATCAAAGATGGCTGTCAATTTCTTTAGATATGCAATTATTTTAGCAAGACAAATGTTACAAAATCTAGATCTCTGTAGTTAAAGACATTAAACAACAAATAAAAGAAAGAGTTGCTCCATGCATCCAATAGACAAGACAATAATATTTTTAAAGAATTTTGTATTTATGACACCTGGGAAGGGAACATAGAAAGATGTTACCAGTACCCCTCAATGGGATGGGTTCTTGTATGTCCTCAGTGCTTCAAATCTAAGATCTCCCTCTCTTGATGGTGTATAAAACCCAGACAAAAATGGAACTCGAAGAGAGCTCACAAGTAAAAAGTTAGAAAAAATATGACAATGATGGAGGATCAAAGTCAGACCAAAAGTATAGATCTAGAGTGATCTTTAGGCAACAAAAGGTAGTGAGTGAATGGAAAAACCCTTCTATTTATAACAAAATATTGAGTTAGTCTAGATATTGGTGCGTAATTAAAATATTATTAACTAATTCTAGATCCAACTTTTATGGAATATTTTATTATATTTGTTGGAGGGAAAAAGAATATGAATTTGGTCAAATCCCTTTATTTGTAAATAATAAATAATACATGATTTTTTTATTATTTTAAGAATGAGGTTGAGTAATAATTAAACAAGTAGTGATTTATTCAATT
Source organism: Pinus albicaulis (assembly GCA_034641835.2). Classification (NCBI taxonomy): domain Eukaryota; kingdom Viridiplantae; phylum Streptophyta; class Pinopsida; order Pinales; family Pinaceae; genus Pinus; species Pinus albicaulis. The sequence goes on along the minus strand of CM076570.1, from coordinate 728,325,389 downwards.
GTTTATAAATGATTTAGTCAAATTTAACAAGTAATATTATTTAAATAATTATTCCTAGTAAATAATAAGATAAATAATGATTTATCTAATATTTTCCTATTTTGGGTTAAATATGACCAAGAATATTAATTAAACTGTTGTTTAAATAATTATTCCTTGAGGAAAATAAAAAAAATAAGGATTTATTCAATTATTCCTCATGGGGTTACCTGTTTAGACCATAAACAAATTAATAAATTAATGATTACTAAGTTATTTTTCATAGTGAAAGCAATTTTACTTAGGGTAAAATTGGTCTTACATGGTGTACTTTGGTCCATCTAATAGTAACAGGTTAGATGACCAAACAAAAGTGTAACATCCCCCATGGATAACTAAACATTGTTTTGTCTCAATCCTTAGGTGCAAGCTGGATCTGGTTGAATACATTGAATCTATTGAGGTAAAAAAATATTTCTTCCTTGCTAATATGTTTAATACATGGTCAATGAATGGAAGTGGAATACAACATTTGTGCATTTATTTCTTGAGTTCTCAGTAATCCACACAAATAATCCATATATCATTCTTCTTCAGTACAATGAGGAGAGGGGAGATCCAATGGTTGTCATAAATTTGACAAATAAATTCATATTCGAGCAGCTTGCAACACTTCCTTCACTATTTCCCTCATTGTTAGATTCATTCAACACTCAAGCTAGTGGATGTGTCTAGATCCTTATTTATCGTATATATGGTGTGCACAAAAGATGAATCTCCTTCATGTTAGAGTAATCCAAGGTGAAGGCATCGCTGTCATTTGTATAACTTTAACCAGTAACTCTTTTTTTTGTTCATTCAACCCCTGATTGATGTTCAGGGTCTTCTTAGGGCTGATTTATATGGTTTCTGTAGTGGATAATTGTTCTTCTTTAATTAAAGACTGTGCTCTAAAGGTGAAGTGATTATTGAGGCAAGAGAAGCCTATTTTTTTGAATGCATAACATGGTAAAGAACATATGAGTTGGCTAAGGGAGAGGAAGAAGATATGAAATCAATAATTTCACCATCCTCTTTTTTCTCTCTTGTGGATAGATATTGGTATGTAGAGAGGACTTGGTGAGATTATCCTTATTCATCACTATCCTCTCCATTAACATAAAGTGGTGTTTCAAAATCTATGATGGGTTTGGATGGAGGATACATGGTTAACTATATTGTATAGGTATCACGAGAGATGGTCATGCTACTAGACCGACAACCAATATAATCATCGATAGTGAATAACAATTTTCTTCTGAGGATTAAAGGATACCTATCTAGAGAGGATTTGGGTTATAGGACCATGAAGTTGACAAGATATTCCCACAAATCTATGAATATCACTATATGTTCCAATATTTCTGTTGGTTTAACGGTAGATTTATTAGCAAGTTAGAGTACAATAACGGTTTCCTTAAGGCTAAAGAACCCTAGGGATTCCATAGTTTCTCGAGTCATGACATTAATTGATGTAGCTAGATATATTAATGTGTTAGGAATGGCTATATTATTGATCTCTACATACACTATCAAGCTATCAGGGTCAAGATATTTGGCAGCGAGAACCCCCCCAATGATTAAGTCTGTCAAATTTCCCATAACATGGATACTTTAAGGATATTTCCTTCTTTGATCAAGCATTCTTAAATATATGTTTTATATTGCTTCAAATTTATAGGAATGTTCTTGATGGCTTAAAACAATGTCATTTTAACACACACATTCTTGAGTTCCCCCAAGTAACATGTTTCTCTTGGTTTATTATTTTTGGATAAAGTGGGTTTTTGGATTTAGTGCATGCATGATCAGAAACTGAATTGGGGCAAAAACTTACTAAAAATTTAAATTTCTTGGAATGGAGTGGAACCTAAATGACTAGATAGGTCTCGTCGCCCTGATTTTGAGGCACTTCATTTCATCAAAAACTAACTCCATATGTGAAAGTTAGAGCTTATTGTCCGTTTTTACAAACAACTAAAATTTGTGCAAAATTGACATGATGATGACTGGGAAGCCCAGTTAGCAAAATAAATATTCCAAAGAATATTCCTTGGAATATTCCACTAGTTGGTCGAATCAGGTGTTGACAAGTGTCAGTTGGTGGTTGGCTGAAATTCTGGTGATTTGTTGCAATTTTATTGGTTTTGGTCAGACCAATGAGGTCACAATAGGTGGCTAGCCCGGAGGCTACCACGTGCTACCTCCCAAAGTTTGAAATTTTGTTGTATATGGCCGAATAAAATATTATATCAAAGGACATTCAGAGGTTGGGCTCAACCCTGCAATCTCTCGCACACAAACACAATGCCCTACCAAGTCCCCTATCATTAGTTCGTAACATACTATGTGATTGGGTTACATTTGAATTAGCCCAAAACTTATGGCAGGGGTAAGCGGGGCCAGCCCCGTAGGGCCAACCCTTACCACAAGATCACAGGTGGATGCCTATTAATAATGGCAGAGTTAGTGCCTAATCCTTAGTTAAACCCCGCTTAAGTCTTAGCTAATCACACTTATCCATGCAGATTAAGTTGGTGAAGTCCATTTTCAGAAATTTGTCGGAGTTTACTAGAGTTCTCTCTAGTTTTGGAGGAGTTTTCCTAGGAGAAACTGAAGAAGCCATAACTTGGGAATTTTTCGACCAAATTGGGCTCAGAAATAGCCTATCCTAGCATTTTTGGATATTTTGAGCAGTTTGGTGCAGGTTTCAGAGATAGAGGAGCACTTTTGGAAGTGATTTTTCGAGTTTTAAGATGAAATATGCCTAGTGCCACTAGGAGAGGAGGCCATGTCTGCTTCATTTGAATACCATTTGAAGAGCCAAAAGAGGCTACTTAGGTGTTTTTGGGTATTCTGAATCCATTGGAGCAGGATGGAGAGCCATTGGAGCACCGCAGGTGCATGTAATCAGATAATTGACCATTAATCCAAAGAGGACCAAGCCATTGAAGTAGGTCCAAGGAGACGTAGCCCAGGAGAGGTTGTTAGCCATCTATAATTTCTGTTACACCTAATGATGGCTAGAATCAGTTTGCAGCCTTAAAATAACAATTTCAAGCTATCCTTGGAGCTTGGTTGTTCTCTCTGTCCAAAGAAACCCAACTTCATGGATGTTTTCACTTCAAAAATCCCTGCTCATTCATAAAGAAAATTGCCTTCAAACTCATAATCCTCATCATTTCTCCATTTCAAAATGTGTCCATCATTTTCCCTCATGTTCCCCTCATTTATCCTTTATTTCCTTCAAAATTCCCTTAAAACCTTATAAATCCTCTTTATCTAGTTTTAAACCCTCCTTTTTATACCTATCGGAACCCTCAAAAACCTCAATAAACCCATTTTGGCCTTTAAAATCTGACCATTTCATATAAACCGCCTTAAGCCCCCGCGGGCTTAAATCCTAGCCCTTTTCCCACCATATAACCCGACCCTGTGACAAAACACCAAGCCCATCAGTAGATTGCAAATCACTCTTTCCCTAGTTCCACTTCCCATTTCTGTTTTCATCGATGGCCGATTCCCCGACTTAATCTCTGTCATTGATCGCACCCGATCGGACGATTCGTGCTCAATAGGCCATTGCATTTTAGTTACTTCTCATCTATTTTTTTCCCCGATGATTCTTCCCTGCCAATGTACTCCTGATCGTTGATCTCTCCCTGATCGGATGGCCATTTCACATCGCTTCTCCCCATCGGTCAACGGTCTCCGCTCCTTCCCGCCAATACATTCTGGACTGTTGATCCGGCTCCCTCAGATCCAACGGTTTGTGCTGTCTCACGTTATCGTTATTCCTCTGCCCCTTCCTACCATTCCCGATATGGTCTCAACCGTCGATCCTCCTGATTAGACGGTATGTGCTTTCTCGTAGTTTCCCCTCCCCTCGCACCATTTATCATTCGTGCGACCTAGCAGAGAGATCTGGGCTGTTGATCTACTCGATCCAACGGTCATTATTCATCTTCGCGCCCACTTTACCCAAACTCTTCCATAATGCAATTTTAACGTGAAATGGGTGGTTTTGAGAGGACACGTGTCATCCTCCAGTGTGTATATCGTTCCCCCAACTCAATACCATTTACTGCTCTCACCCCGCGCGAAAACCATTTCCAGTTTTCCAAAAAAGTGCCATTACATTTTTTCGCACCAAACTCAGTTTTGAACCCTAGTTTTCGTGGTTTTTCACCATGAGGCCCTTTTCTGCTGTATACAACACCTTTTCACGCTCCTCCACCTCTTCCATAAGCCTCTATTAGCAGTTTTACCTAATGCGCATGTTTTGTATAATTATTTGATTGTTTTTGCAGGTTTCATGGTGGTTTAAACTTTAAAGCCGTTCCACAGTCAAGAAATAAGGACAAAGGCTGAGGGTGAGGATCCTCAGAGGCCTGAAAATACAGAAAGGGGATCTACAGGGTTAAAATTCCCGGTCTAATCGATGTATTATGAGCATCGGTTAAACATTAAAAGCCTTACAACGCCGAAAGTTACCTGTCAGCAAAGAGTGAAGAAATATCAGAGATATAGTTAAAAAGGATTAAAGTTCCAAGTTTGAAGATCAAGGGCCTAATCTGCAGTTAAAAATAAAGACACAGTTGAAGCCAAAATAGTGTTAAATGACAAGGATGGACAAATCAGCAAAGGAAAGCTTCAGATGACACATCAGTGGAGCTATTTACTCCTCCCAGTTCTGAAAGACACCTTGACAGTTATTATGCTGACAAAACCTCTTTAAACTGTCAAGGCGGTCACTGTAAAGGTATGGGTGGTCTCAAAACCCATATTGTTCACTTCATTTGTACCAGAAGAAAGGACAGAACCGAAGTAGCAGGAATAATTCTCCACAAAGACACTCTTCTGAGTTATTACTAGCCTGACAATTAGGCCTCAAGGTCTACAAGAACTACTAGAATGGGCAAGAAATTAATGTAATATTTATGGCACGGAATGGGCATTCGAATTCTTTTCTCCTCTGTTTTAATTAACCATTATGACCATCTCTATCACCTCTCCTCCCCATTCACCTATAAATCCTTTTCAAATTCTCATTGTAAGGGTTGGCATTCGATGAATTTTGAAGTAATACATAGACTACTACTTTGAAGAAGGATTGATGTTTTGAAGAAGTGTGGATGTCTTCGCTTTTTTTTGATGAAGGAGGCTAGATCATTAGATCCCTGAGCCTGGTTTTGGTGAAGTACTCTCTATTTGTTAATTTTATTTCCTGTTTTTTTCTTTGTTCCATTATGCTTTGCTCGCAGTAGAGTAAAAAACTTAGGCTAAGAAATGTCTCTTAGAAGCACCTTAGACCTGTTTATTCTTCACTGCCTTTATGTTTTCATCTGCTGAAGGTGTTATTGAGTAGTTTGACTACTTTTAAACCCTTAATCTTGTTTATTTCAGAATATTTTAAAGATTTGGTGTTAAGGTTGAATCATGGTTTGTCCTGCCTGCTTGCTGCCTCTTGAAAGCCATTTCTGAAAACATCCTTCAAACGTTATTGTTTGCAGCTTGGAAGAGAGGATTTGTTCCGATATTACCTTCTATTCCTTGTTGAGATAGTAATATTTGAAGGGCTTTATAATTTCAGTCTTATATGCCTGGGTGTTCCCCCTTTTATGAATGCAATTAGATGTGTTTCTTATATGTTTTCTAACTCCTTTAAGTGAAACAATTAGAAGAAATAGAGTGTTCCTCTTCTTCTTTGTCTTACTTGAAAGTTTGTCTTGTTTATGTTATCTGCATAAAGCGTGTTGGTAGAATTCTTGGTTAGCCCTAGCTATTGAATATTTCCTTATGTTTAGATAATGTTGCAAGTCCCTCAGTTGAAAAGTATACATGATTAAGGAGTCTTAACAACCCTTAAAGCTTTAATTTTCCTTCCAAATCCTTGATGTTCATCTCATCCCACCTATATGATCCAACAGATCCATTGACTAAGTTATATTTTCCCTTTGATTCCCCAAATTCATAAAACAGAACTGTTTAGAATTCTACATGACTCCACTGCCCAATGGCTTGTAGCTTTTCACACTCTATCTATGTTGCCTAAATCATCTTTGTCCAACCAACAAACAAACAACTTTGCACTTCATAGCTAGCGTAAAATCAACCTCTTAAAATCATCAAGCTATATCTTAACGAACATATTGAGAGATCCCTCTCTGAGACTAGGAGGGCTAGATCCTAGAGCTCTAAAGCTTGGTTTGAATTTTTCCAAGTCTTTTGGTATGCCAATCTACCAAATCATAGGACTCCAACATTTTGGCGATCACAGTGGGACGTTCTGAGTAAATTGCATCTTAGACATCCTTAAGAGCTCAGAAGACCCACAACATCCTTAGATTGGTATTTAAATTGCTAATGGTGGACAGAAACTCATCTTAAAACATTTGAAATCATCCACCTGGTGACTCCACAACTCTCAATAGACCTAAAGAATCCACTGGGAAACCCATTCTATCATAACATCACTCATACTCAGTCAAAGAAACTTTTAGGATTAAGTTTTCTTTGTTAAAGACTAGTTTGCCTCTAAAGATTGTCATATCTGGCTAACTTTTATTTTTTGTCGGTCTAAAACCAAAATAGTGGCCACTCCACATCCCAACATAGCAAAGACCAAATCACTCCAATAATGGAAGACTCTGAACAATTTGAAAAAATGTAGTCAAGTTTCATAGTAGAGTTTCGTTATGTAATATCAAGTGACCTGGCAGAACTTGAATGTGAGGACCTTCCAAAGGTTATCCTTCTCAGTGTTAGACTCCGTCTTGTCAGTGTTCCATCAGAATCAAATTCACCAAAATTCATCTCTCGTCATTTGCAGTCATTTGGGTCAAAAAGAGTTATTTTAACCTGCACGGGTATTTTGTGCTTATCTGAGAGGGCATCTCAAAACTACATTAAATGTGTTGGGTCCTGTTGTGGGAACTAATTTATTAGCTGTAGAAAATGGACTGAACCACAAAGTATTTTGGTGCTTGCTTTTTTGTCTTCTAGCTGATGCCACTAGAGAGAATAGATGGTTGGCAGCATTAATGGCAGAGTTTGGAAATGATAGCAAGGACGTGCTTCTTGACATTGAAATGATACATCGAGAGATTCTATGGCAAGTTGCACTTATTGAGGATTCAAAGGCAGTGATAAAGAAAGAAGATGGAAATGTTTCCACTTCCAGCAGTGTCACAATTGATTTGGATGAGCATGCAAGTGACATTGAATTGATGATCTGTTAGGCATTATGTGGATCTTATTTTGAATCAGCATAGGCAGTCATCTGTTTGGAATGCTGAGCCTCAAATTTTTGATCTGAACTTTGATGGATCACCTAGCAACACCTTCTTTCATTTTGGGAGTTTGTCATCAAGTCTCCTAGTGTAGCCTGTTCCCAATGGGACCGTTTCTCTTCCAAGAGATTCAAAAATATTTGCCAAGGTACTACGGTCCCAGGTCTTGAAGGTAGTTTTTCCTGTGTGGAACCATCCCTTGTTTCCCCAGTGCAGTGGGGAATTCATCACTTCAGTTTGTTCCATAATGAAGCATGTCTATTCTGGGTTGATGACAAAGTGGTGAAAGCTACAGGAGGCAGTAATATGTCAAACTTAAGTTGTTGGACCACCTCCTGATGATTCAGCGCCCCTTCTATTGATGAGATATTTTCCACTTGCATTAAGTTACTCCAGGCTAAGGTTATATTATTTCTTGTAGAGCAACTCAAACATTGTACTTTGGATCATGTAAAGGATGATAGCATGCTATCTCTCATATCTCATGTTTTGGCTCTAATTTTACATGAAGACAATGCAACTTGTGAAGTAGGTGCTGACAATGGTCTTGTTAGTGTTTTATTGGATATCTTGTCTAGCGTTTGCCTGCAGGTATCAAAAAGTGAGGGCCAGCCAGATTTTAAGTATGTGACACCCATGCTACTAGTTCTTGATAATTTGCTACAGTTGAAGCAAAAAATTGATTCTAAATTCTAAACTGTCCAAGAAATAGTATGGGCGATATCCAACCATGTCAAAGCTTGCAACTCTAACAGGCCATACCCTTTGGGTCCTTTATCTTGCAATCTCACCTGATGGGCAGACAATTGTCACAGGTGCAGGGGATGAAACTCTGCGTTTTTGGAATGTTTTTCCACCACCTAAATCATAGAGTATTGTTCGTGATGGTGGAGTTTGGTCTTTAGGCAGAACTCGAAATCGATAATATATTTATCTTGACATTTACGAGTGGAGCCATAAGTTTCCCTTCATTGGAAGATAACATGGCATGCCCTTAATTTTCAAGTAAGGCTGCAAATGTTGCTTTTGTAAATTGGGAATAATATGGAAGGCAGCGAATAAGAGCGTGAGTGTCTATAGCGGAGAATTCGCTGTTGTTACAGCGCTTTCATCGTTATCTTCATGTGGAAGCGAGATTCATAACATCTTATTGATAAACAAGATTCTTTGGATTAACTTTTGGCCAAAGCCATCACCATTTCGATACAGCTTGATTCTTCAGATACTGTTTGTGATTCGCTAGGATGCAGGAACAGAGGATGCGCTATAGTGTCAAACAAGAAAAGGGTTTTAAATTGGATCCTCTTCCTGGGACAAATATGAATAGGTTTAAACAGGGTCATATAGGAATTAAATGGCTGCAAGAACTTGTCCATAGCAGGCAAGGTGAATGTAGTAAATTAAGGGTTAATTGGTATAGATTTATGCTGCTAAGCATGTCCGTGTCCCTCCAAAGGTGGTTATGATAGCGTCAACTATCTTATAAGATGCATCCTTTTGACAAAACATTATAGATACAAGCTTATGGGCTGTCTTCTGTCATCGCCTCAGTGATAATGACATGTAAGATATCGATGGGGATAGGTAGGGTTCGCAAGGATCCCGATCCTAATGAAGAAAAAGTATCAGTGAATTGTTTGCACATTCAAAGGCTGAATTCCTTGTTCAGTTACTTAATAAATGGCGACTTCCTTGCTATCACGGAGAAAGTTTTGCATTCACCTAAAGTTGTTAAAATGTTAAGGCAAGCAAATGGAAAGTCAAATGAGGCTAATGATGCTGAATTGTCACTTTTCTCTACTGTTTCGGGCGTGCCTAACTTCTTCGTATCCTTTGTTGCATCTCTCTTTGCAACGAACTTCAGTGAGGCTGTCTCATCCTTTATGTTTGTCAGCAAGAAGAATAAACAGCACCTCTCCCTTGCCTATTCACAGATATATGGTTCGATCACTATGTGCTTAAGCGTGTTCTTGATTGTGGTATTGCTGAAAAGAGTGGCCTGGGATTTCTCATCAGAGGGTAAATGTGACAGTCAAAGTCAAAGCCAAAATTAGAATGAAGACATCGACCACAACAGAAAAATAGGAACAGATTTCCTAATTCAAATGGTCTACGCTCCAGATTTTGCTTATTCATCGGTCATCAACAGATTCGAGTAGAAAATAGAGTGCTATTCTATCTTCAGAAAAGTGGATTGGCTTTTAGTCTTGTTTGTTTAATAATGATAAAACAAATCCCTTATTTTGGTCAATTGGTTTTTTCAGAGTTGAGTTTATTTATTGTATTAAGAAATCATTTGTGGAGGAGTTCTGAGAGCTGGTGTAGGAGAAAATCAGAGTTTCATTGTACAGTTTGACAGAGGGGTAATTGAATGGTCAGCTCTGATTTATAAGATTCCTGTGGTTTGAAGTTTAGCTTATGTTTCTTCTACTGTTTCATATGTGAGCTCGTAATGTTTTTTCGTTTCATTCATAATCAGTTCACTGGATGCTTTGCAGTGAGATAGGCAGAATTCAATTTGTTTGCTCTGCCTTGAAGGAGCGTCAGTGTTAGTGTAATTTTCTTCTGTTGGAAAGGACTCATTGTTAAATGCCCTTTTCAGCTTTCTTAAGCAGTCTTTACATTCCATTTAATTTCAAATTAATTGTTAAACTTCACTCCTACCTTGCCTTATGGAGTAATCTGTGCCTTCGATTTAATCTCTGCTTTTGCTGTCATTGCCCCACACAGCCCAGAAAACCCAATCATTTATTAAAAACCTCCTTTCTTATCTATTTACTAGCCTAAAATCAATATCAGTGTTTCATTTAGGTCATCTCAGATCCTATTGGACATCTTTCACTGAGTTTGACCCGGAGAGAGCCCTCTCCTGTCCTCGTAGGGCTAGCTACGAGGCTGAGCTTGGTTTGATGTTGCCTCGAGTTTTTCCTTCCTCAGCCTGAGGCAGATTCAAGCGCTAACATAGTGGCAACCATACTGGGGAAGATGGTTTGCTATTGAATGTGACATTCGACTTGTAGATTGTCTTGCCTCAGTACATGAAATCAAGTTGCAGATCTGATGCTGATGGTGGACAGCAGTCAGACACATATGAAGGCTGAAACATTCACCCGGCGACTCCAAACTCGATCCAGAGATTCCAGTGCCCGCTGATCCACTCATGCAATGGTAGGGTATGTGGCAAACCCTGCACTTTGTGAAGCTGTAAAAGAGGTTAGAGATCAGTTAGCAGATTTTGAAATTAATGAAGAATTTTTCAGTGCCGTGCTTCAATGTTTGAAATCTCCGAAGTTTCCTCTTGAAGCTAAAACTAGTGTCTGTGAGTTAGTTGTTGAAAGAATTGAGAAGAAGATTCAGTGTTTAAATGATCAGATCCAGTCATATGATTTCCGAGATCCCATAATGTTCTTGGAAACTCTTCCTCCTTCAAAACAAGAAACAATAGAGCTGCCTACAGATGTTTGCATTGACAATGTGTAGCTGGAGGTATGTATTGCAGAGTTGGGGCAGCGAACAAAGTCTGGCTTTTGTGATCCCATTGCAACATACATGGAAATGTTTTTCAGTTTGAAAGATAGATCAGATTGTCTTTTACATAGCCAGATTCATTACGTGCATGTGGGGCTGCCAGAAATTACATCTGTGTCCTGGTGGAAGCACTCTCAAGCAACGTTCTTCTCAGATTTACTTGAATGGTTGATCTGGCATTACATTATTACCTGATCTATTGTTTTTGCAGCAGAGTAGGGTAGATTTTGTAAATAAATAAGCAGCCAAAAGGCAACATTTCGTTCTAGTTTCATTACAGTTTTAGTTTGAAGTTTGCTGAGTCAGTTTTTCAATCATTTCAGTCAAGTTTCGGTCCATTAATGAGTTGAAAGTTTCGTGTTGTTTGTTGAAATAATGGATTCCATCGCCCAATGGATGGAGGCACTGTCTGCTCTTCCAAATATCTGTAGTTCTTGGCACCTCCAAGAAGCGGCAGCTGCCATCCCCATTGGAGCCAATGTTAGACTCCGTCTTGTCAGTGTTCCATCATAGACTCCGTCTTGTCAGTGTTCCATCAGAATCAAATTCACCAAAATTCATCTCTCGTCATTTGCAGTCATTTGGGTCAAAAAGAGTTATTTTAACCTGCACGGGTATTTTGTGCTTATCTGAGAGGGCATCTCAAAACTACATTAAATGTGTTGGGTCCTGTTGTGGGAACTAATTTATTAGCTGTAGAAAATGGACTGAACCACAAAGTATTTTGGTGCTTGCTTTTTTGTCTTCTAGCTGATGCCACTAGAGAGAATAGATGGTTGGCAGCATTAATGGCAGAGTTTGGAAATGATAGCAAGGACGTGCTTCTTGACATTGAAATGATACATCGAGAGATTCTATGGCAAGTTGCACTTATTGAGGATTCAAAGGCAGTGATAAAGAAAGAAGATGGAAATGTTTCCACTTCCAGCAGTGTCACAATTGATTTGGATGAGCATGCAAGTGACATTGAATTGATGATCTGTTAGGCATTATGTGGATCTTATTTTGAATCAGCATAGGCAGTCATCTGTTTGGAATGCTGAGCCTCAAATTTTTGATCTGAACTTTGATGGATCACCTAGCAACACCTTCTTTCATTTTGGGAGTTTGTCATCAAGTCTCCTAGTGTAGCCTGTTCCCAATGGGACCGTTTCTCTTCCAAGAGATTCAAAAATATTTGCCAAGGTACTACGGTCCCAGGTCTTGAAGGTAGTTTTTCCTGTGTGGAACCATCCCTTGTTTCCCCAGTGCAGTGGGGAATTCATCACTTCAGTTTGTTCCATAATGAAGCATGTCTATTCTGGGTTGATGACAAAGTGGTGAAAGCTACAGGAGGCAGTAATATGTCAAACTTAAGTTGTTGGACCACCTCCTGATGATTCAGCGCCCCTTCTATTGATGAGATATTTTCCACTTGCATTAAGTTACTCCAGGCTAAGGTTATATTATTTCTTGTAGAGCAACTCAAACATTGTACTTTGGATCATGTAAAGGATGATAGCATGCTATCTCTCATATCTCATGTTTTGGCTCTAATTTTACATGAAGACAATGCAACTTGTGAAGTAGGTGCTGACAATGGTCTTGTTAGTGTTTTATTGGATATCTTGTCTAGCGTTTGCCTGCAGGTATCAAAAAGTGAGGGCCAGCCAGATTTTAAGTATGTGACACCCATGCTACTAGTTCTTGATAATTTGCTACAGTTGAAGCAAAAAATTGATTCTAAATTCTAAACTGTCCAAGAAATAGTATGGGCGATATCCAACCATGTCAAAGCTTGCAACTCTAACAGGCCATACCCTTTGGGTCCTTTATCTTGCAATCTCACCTGATGGGCAGACAATTGTCACAGGTGCAGGGGATGAAACTCTGCGTTTTTGGAATGTTTTTCCACCACCTAAATCATAGAGTATTGTTCGTGATGGTGGAGTTTGGTCTTTAGGCAGAACTCGAAATCGATAATATATTTATCTTGACATTTACGAGTGGAGCCATAAGTTTCCCTTCATTGGAAGATAACATGGCATGCCCTTAATTTGCAAGTAAGGCTGCAAATGTTGCTTTTGTAAATTGGGAATAATATGGAAGGCAGCGAATAAGAGTGTGAGCGTCTATAGCGGAGAATTCGCTGTTGTTACAGCGCTTTCATCGTTATCTTCATGTGGAAGCGAGATTCAGAACATCTTATTGATAAACAAGATTCTTTGGATTAACTTTTGGCCAAAGCCATCACCATTTCGATACAGCTTGATTCTTCAGATACTGTTTGTGATTCGCTAGGATGCAGGAACAGAGGATGCGCTATAGTGTCAAACAAGAAAAGGGTTTTAAATTGGATCCTCTTCCTGGGACAAATATGAATAGGTTTAAACAGGGTCATATAGGAATTAAATGGCTGCAAGAACTTGTCCATAGCAGGCAAGGTGAATGTAGTAAATTAAGGGTTAATTGGTATAGATTTATGCTGCTAAGCATGTCCGTGTCCCTCCAAAGGTGGTTATGATAGCGTCAACTATCTTATAAGATGCATCCTTTTGACAAAACATTATAGATACAAGCTTATGGGCTGTCTTCTGTCATCGCCTCAGTGATAATGACATGTAAGATATCGATGGGGATAGGTAGGGTTCGCAAGGATCCCGATCCTAATGAAGAAAAAGTATCAGTGAATTGTTTGCACATTCAAAGGCTGAATTCCTTGTTCAGTTACTTAATAAATGGCGACTTCCTTGCTATCACGGAGAAAGTTTTGCATTCACCTAAAGTTGTTAAAATGTTAAGGCAAGCAAATGGAAAGTCAAATGAGGCTAATGATGCTGAATTGTCACTTTTCTCTACTGTTTCGGGCGTGCCTAACTTCTTCGTATCCTTTGTTGCATCTCTCTTTGCAACGAACTTCAGTGAGGCTGTCTCATCCTTTATGTTTGCCAGCAAGAAGAATAAACAGCACCTCTCCCTTGCCTATTCACAGATATATGGTTCGATCACTATGTGCTTAAGCGTGTTCTTGATTGTGGTATTGCTGAAAAGAGTGGCCTGGGATTTCTCATCAGAGGGTAAATGTGACAGTCAAAGTCAAAGCCAAAATTAGAATAATGTATTAAAAATCACTTGTAAGGGGAAGAATTCTGAAAGCTAGTGGAGGAAAATACAGAGCTACATTATACAGTTTTGACAGAGAAACTAATTGAATGGTACAGCTCTGTTTCATAAGATTCTTGTGGTACGAATTTAGCAAATGTTTCTTCTTTGTTTTCATATGTGTCTTGTTATGTTTACAGTTCACCCATAATCATTTCTTAATGAATGCTTTTAAGTAGAAGGGTAGAATTCAGCTTGCTGCTCTGCCCTGGAGAAGCTTTCATGTTTTGTGCAATTTCTTCTGTTTGATAAGGATTCATCACACATGCCCTTGTCAACTTCTTAGCAGTCTTGCCACTCCATTTAATTTCAACTTGGAATTGTTAAGTTTCACTCCTATCTCGCCTTATGGAATAATCTGTGCCTTTGATTAGATCTTTGCTCATGCTATTCTTGATCCCACACTGCCCAAAAAACCCAATCATTCATTAAAACCCCTTTTCATATCTATTTACTAGCCCAAAATCAATATCAGTGTTTCATTTAGGTCATCTCAGATCCTATTGGACATCTTTCACTGAGTTTGACCCGGAGAGAGCCCTCTCCTGTCCTCGTAGGGCTAGCTACGAGGCTGAGCTTGGTTTGATGTTGCCTCGAGTTTTCCTTCTTCGGCTGAAGCCGATTTGACGCTAACATAGTGGGAATATTGAAGATGATCAACCTGAACTGATATTTGGACCAGCTTTAGATGGTGAGTCTCCAGATAGCGAAGTGCCTCCTTTTTATATCAGTCTTCGATTGCATGAGTTTGTATTGCATAATGCCATGTTTGATTCCGGTGCTTCCCATAATCTTATGCCGAAGGCAATCATGGAGAAGTTGGGTTTGGACATCACTAGGAAGTACCATGATCTTTATTCATTTGATTCTAGCAAAGTGAGATGTATTGGGCTCATTAAAGACTTGGTTGTTAGTTTGGATCAGATTCCAACAAAGAATGTTTTGATGGACGTAGTTGTGGCAGACATTCCTCCCAGATTTGGTATGTTGCTTTCTAGATCTTGGGGAGAAAAATTGAAAGGGACATTACAATTAGATTTCTCCTATGCAACGATTCCCGTGTTTGGCCAAATGAGAAAGTTGTACCAGGAACAAAAAATGAAGTACATGATTACAACCAAGGAGAAACCGGTTAATCATCCGATTAATTATGTACATACAGATTTAGAGTCTTTTGTTTTGTATGCCGATAGTTTCAATGATGTAGATAGTCAGTTAGTTCAAGAAGAAGATATTCTAGAGATTACCGAGAATTTCAGAGAATTTTTGAAGAAAGAAAGGCAAAAACCGGAAAGCACAGTTGAGCAATCAGCTAAAGATAGTGGACAGCAAGCAGAAAAAACAGAGCTAGCACAATTTCAGCACTTAGAAGATGATGAAGAGGGTCTATGGACCATGGATTTCGATGGTGCAGTGGGAAATGATGGTGCTGGGATTGGTATTTGGGTATGCAGTCCCTTTTCCTCTCCAAACAAGGTACCGAGCAACGTACGGGTATGTTCTTACAAGTTAGCATTCGATTGTTCGAACAATGAGGCTGAGTACGAAGCTCTGATTGCTGGCCTAAAAATTCTTAGAAAGCTGAATGCTAAGAGAATTGCAGTCTATGGCGACTCCGAATTGGTGATTAAGCAAGTGAAGGGTGAATACCAAACGAAGCATCCCCGAATGCGGGCTTACCAAAATGTTGTTCTTGATATTTTGAAGTTGTTTTCAGATTATACCTTGACTTGTATTCCTCGCATTCAAAATGGAATTGCAGATGCACTTGCTAAGGCAGCAAGTAATTTGAAGATCCCAATGAATTCAAGTAATAAGTTTGAAATCCATGTGAAGCATCGTCCTACCGTCCCGGATAATCAAAGATGTTGGCAAGTTTTCCAAGATGATGATGAGATTAATGAATTTTTGCAAAACAAAGGTAAGTTCAAAGATACCTCAATTGATGTAGAATATGATGATGGTGAAGCTGATGTGCAAGTCAATCAAATGGAAGTGTTGCAGCTGAAAGATAATGTTATTCCTAAAGGTTTGATACCTTTAGAAGAGCTCTTCGATCAGGATGATGTAGCTAAAAAACCAACCTTGTGGCCAACTGAAAAGGGAGTTGAAGATGTAAACATTGGATCAGCTGAGAATCCAAAGATGGTGAAATTGTCAAAAGCATTGCCACCAGAGGTAAAGGCTAAATATATCAGTTTGTTGTCCTCTTTTGCTGATGTGTTTGCTTGGGATTATTCAGACTTGAAGACGTATGATACGAATATAATTCAGCACACTATTCCAATCAAGCCTAATCAGAAGCCTTTCAGACAGAAGCTAAGAAGAATCAACCCGAAGTTGCTGCCATCAATTGAGAAGGAGGTAAACAGGTTGTACAAAGTAGGAATCATTGTTCCCATCAGATTTTCTGATTGGATTTCCAATTTGGTGCTAGTGCGGAAAAAGACAGGTGAGATTCGGTTGTGCATTGATTTCCGAAATCTGAACAAGGTGTCATTGAAGGACAATTATCCATTGCCCAAAATGGATCATATACTTCAGCGAGTAGTTGGAGCATCTCGTATGTCACTACTCGATGGTTACTCTGGGTATAACCAAATTTTGGTCCATGAGGACGACCAAGACAAAACAACGTTCACCACTCCATGGGGAACTTTCCACTATGCCAAGATGCCATTTGGTTTGAAGAATGCTGGTGCGACTTTTAAGCGGGCGATGGACATGGCTTTTGCGAATGAGAAGGATGTTTTCCTTGTTATATACCTTGATGATTTGACGGTCTTTTCCAATTCAGATGAAGAGCATATGTATCACTTGAAAGTTGTTTTTCAAAAGTGCAGAAAATATGGTGTCTCGCTTAATCCTAAAAAGAGCTTGTTTGCCATGGATGAGGGCAAATTACTTGGTCACATTATTTCAAAAGATGGCATTCGTATTGATCCAGCACGTGTTGAAGCAATTCAGCAAATTGACCCTCCCAGGAACAAGAAGGAGATTCAGTCTTTTAATGGTAAGATGAACTTTTTACGCCGTTTTGTCCCTAACCTTGCTGAACATCTAAGAGAGATAACAAATATGCTGAAAAAGGACAGCCAAGTGAAGTGGACTGAAGAGGCTGTAAAGTCCTTTAATTTGGTGAAGTTGGCACTATCTTCAGCTCTGGTGTTAATCAGCCCGGATTACACCCAAGATTTTATTTTGTTTTCATTTGCTTCGGAGCATACCATGGCAGCTGTGTTAATGCAGAAAAGAGATGGGCATGAGAAGCCAATAGCTTTTTTTAGTCGAACTATAAGAGACGCAGCCTTGAAGTACAACATCATTGAGAAGCAAGCTCTATAACTGGTAAAAGCATTAAAAGATTTCCGAGTACACATTCTACATTCTCATATTTTGGCTTATGTTCCTAACGCTGCTGTGAAAGATGTTTTAGTACAAACTGATCCGGAAGGAAGACGAGGCAAGTGGATTACAGCTTTGCTGGAGTATGATGTGGAGATAAGGCCCACGAAGCTTATCAAGGGACAGGGGCTGGCGAAGCTTATGGCTGAATCGAATTTGCATGCATTAGACATAAATCTGATTGCTGCTATGTCTGATGAGGATGAGGAGAATTCGCCACTTCAGGTATCGGAAATGTTTGTTGCTTCCCCATGGTATTCAGATATCGTGTATGTTCTTCAAAATTTGTCATCACCGCTCGGCATGACTAGAAACAAAGGTAGAACTTTGAAACTGAAGGCTGCAAAATTTTGTATTTTGAATTCTGCACTTTATTGGAAAGATCCAGGTGGTGTTTTATTGAATTGTTTGGTGGAGGAAGAAGCGAAGAAGGTAATGGAGGATTTCCATAAAGGAGACTGCGGGGGTCACCTTTTTTGGAAAACAACAGCCAATAAGATTTTGAGAGCGGGATACTATTGGCCGACATTGTTTGCTGATGTGTATAAGACTGTCAAAAGCTGCCATGAGTGCCAGATTTTCGAAGGAAGACAGAAATTACACCCTTTGCCGGTTAAGCCTATTGAGGTAAGCGCCCCTTTTCAGTAGTGGGGTTTGGATTTCATTGGCGAGATCCATCCTCCTTCTTCAGCTCAACATAGATGGATCCTAACAGCAACTGATTATTTCACAAAATGGATTGAAGCAGTTCCCACCAGGCAAGCTACGGATTCGGTAATCATTTCTTTCCTTGAGAGTAACATTTTGTCTCGCTTTGGTTGCCCGAATAAATTGATCACTGATAATGCAGCAGCTTTCAAATCAAGAAATATGATTGAGTTTTGTGACAAGTATAAAATCATTTTGGGGCATTCAACCACCTATCATCTGCAAGGCAACGAATTGGCGGAATCTTCCAATAAATCTTTAGTCAACATCATTAAAAAGTTGTTGGACATAAACAAGAAGAGTTGGCATAAGAAGATGGTCAATGCGCTATGGGCTGATCGGGTGAGTCAAAAGAAATCCATTGGTATGTCCCCCTTTGAGTTAGTTTATGGAATTGATACAATGTTTCCGACCTCTCTCGCAGTTCCGGTGGTCAAGCTTCTTCAGGAAGATGGCAGTGAAGAAAGCCATATGCAGAGAAGAATAAATCAGATGATTCATTTGCAACAAACGAGAAAAGAGGTTTTCCAAAACACATTTAAGTTGCAGGAGAGAATCAAGAATATCTATGACAGGAAAGTGAAGGCGAATAAATTCCAATTGGAGGAAGTGGTGCTGAAGTGGGACGCAAAGAATGAGAACAAAGGTAAGCACGGTAAGTTTGAAAATCTCTGGAAAGGACCCTTCAAGATTGTTGCATATCGAGGTCAGAACGCCTTTCTTCTGAAGGAGATGAACGAGGAAGATTGTCTAGGAGGGCCGGTCAATGGTCGACTGCTCAAGTGGTACCATTTTTAAGATGTTTTCTGCTGATCACATTGTCATTGTACATATCATTTATTTCAGTTTCATCGCAAGTGTGCACTGTGATCTTTTCTTCAGTTTGGGGCCCGAACTGAAGGCTATAATTCTGAAGAAGGATTTCAGTTTTGGTTTGAAGTCTGTCGAGTCGGTTTGGTTCAATCATTTCAAATTTGAAAGTTGAGTCAGTTTGAGTCAGATTTTCAGTCAAATAAATTGAGTCAAAAGTCTTGTGTGGATTTCTCGAAATAATGGACTCCATAGCCCAATGGACGAAGGCACTGTCTATCTCTCCCAGAGATCTACCGTTCTTGGCACCTCTAAGGAGCCACCATCCCCATTGGAGCCAATGTTGGAGTCGGTCTGGTTATACCTCCGTCAGAGATCAAAAACTCTTTTGTTGCATTTCATTTTTAGGTGTCTCATTCATCCAATCAGTTGCATTCCATTAGAAGCATAGATTATCTGACGGAAGGGTCTGGTCTCTCGTTTTCCCTCATGTCATGTATCTGCTGGCTTGTGTCTGATCATTAAAGTTCATCAAAATTCATCAAGGTCAATTTTACAGTCATTCATAGTCATGGATGGTATTTTGGTCAGCAAAGAGTCTTTTCAGTCATTGGGTCTAGGGTTTCGTCTTCAAAAGTGTCAAATAATGCCAGCAGGCCAGAGGGAGGCTCAAAATAAGTTTTCATCGCAAAATTTCATCGTTATAATGATTGATCATGACTTTTCTTCACAACTTTGTTTTGAATAAAATCGTCATTTTGCCTTTTGTAATAAATGCTATGTATATTTTCAAAAAAATTCAGTTGTTAGATTCTTCAAGGCACAGCCCTGGTCGCCTTTGCCAAAACATGTCAATCATCCCTGCAAAAAATTGACAAAGGAGCCATCGTTTCAGTCAAAATTCAAGTGGAAACAAGCAGAACAGAGTTTGTATAAAAAGTGAAAAAGTGCCAATTTCAAAACATTACAAAAATGGGTTTGTAAGAAGAAAAAATTAAATTCTTCACTATATGAGATATTTTCCACATCTATCAATCCATTTGCATTCAAGAAGCATCAGAGAAGTCGAGTTCAGTTGTGAAAAAACGAAATTGTGAGTTTGAAGGCCGACTGTGTGTTGGAGTGTTGCGCGACGCATCGGGAGGAAGGCGCGGCACACATAGACCGCGCGGCGCATTGGGCCCATTTTCACTGTGTAAAATTGCACTGTCGCGGCGCATCCAGGAGGCGCGGCGCACAGAGCCTCCAAAGCAGATTCTCGCCATTTCTTCATCAAATTTCCGAAATGACTCAAATTTTTTGCTCCAAGTAAGTTCACGGGATTGTGAAATTGCCATTATCAGTGTTTAGTGTTGTTTCAAAGGTAGATTGGAGAATTTGAATGGTGTAAGCATAAACCCTATCTTTTAACAAAGGCTGCTCCATAGGGTTTATATTTGAAGTTTTAAAATTTGGTTTTGGTGCTGAATCCCTGTCATATGCCACCATATTTTCCCTTTCCTCCACAGTTCTAATGTAACTGCAGTTCATTCCTATTTCCATATATTCCACAATCACTCACTTCACTTGTCCCCATTTTTCCTATTTCTAAACCCTACCATTTCCTACCATTTTCCCTCTCCCATATCATTTGTAGAAAATTCCCAAATCCCACATCCCTAAACACAGTCAAGTGACTGTGAACACATTTCAAATCTCACTTGACAAACTCCACAGTCCACTTTTCCCACTCTCCCATATTATTCACATTTCCTTATTGCTCTTTGGCATATTTGGCATTGAAAACAAGCACCAAATTATCATTTTCATCAAACCAATCATACACTTGTCATACACATTGCAAACACCATGACAGAGACAGATTCATCATATGAGCAAGACAGTGACTCTACCACAGAGCTTAATGTACCAAGGAGGCCTCGAAAAGGGGGCAGACACGTCAGAGAAGAGCCCACCTCTTTGACTCAGTTGCAGGCCTGTCCACTTGCAATGGCTTGATTTCAGCAACAGTCATGCTTTCAGTACTGTGAGATGATTGCTCAAACTCAACATCATCAGGAGTTGGTTCGCTTATTTGTCTTACATTTGCATGACGGTCATGTAACTCTGGCTGGTGTAAATTTCACCTTGACACCAGAAACCATTTCTCAGGCAACAGGGATACCGAATGTAGGTGAACAGTGGAACAAGAGACAACAGCTAAACAAAGTGTATTATGAGCCATAAATTAGGCCTGGCTATATGAGGCAGCTCAGCAGGGTGTTCCCTTTCAGATTCTTAAAGGATTCCTATGCGCCATTGATGAAACTCATCATCAGGTACTTCAGTTGTGAGGGCCGGTTCTCGCGCCTTTATGCTTACCATATCCGATTATTGATGCATTTGACGAGAGTGAGGATGATGAGCATTCCATATTTCATGTGTCGAAACATAGAGCGGATGGCTACTCTCGTGTAGAAGAAGACACCCGAGCAGCAGCATAACAACATTTATCATTATGCGCTCATCAAGATCATTGTGGTACATCATCTTGGATTACAGGGCAGTGCATGGGAGGAGTTCATTTCCCGTGACTTCTTTACAGCCCCATAGCCTCCTCCAGAGATTGTTTATGATGCGAGTGAGCCTTCACATCAGTTCGAGGGTCTTGAGACAGAGCCTATCAGTGTTCCAATTTGTGTTACCTATCAGAGAGGCACCAGAGCCTTATTTGCAGCAGCACGACGAGTACTATCTCCACCCGGGGTGGAAGGGGTCTCGTTACCTTCATCAGCAACGCGAGTACTATCTCCACTTGGGGTGGAAGGGGTATCGCCTTCGACATCATCACAGGTACAGGGAAAGGACAGAGGCAAGAGGCCTATGCAGGATGAAGGCCCTTCAGGAGGCCAAGACACTGATTTTACACTCATTGATGTTGATTTGAGCTCTCCCAGCTCAAAGCTGAAAAAAATCATCCAGGAGCAGAAAGCTGAGATCGATACATTGACCAAGAAATTGTAGAGAGCTCAGTGGGTTATAAATTACTTGGAGCAGCGGAATAAACAATTGGAGGATCAACAGACACTCATGGAGCTGCAGAAAATTCGTGAAGACCATGAATTGGCCCGAAAAAGACCAGGTGACATGACACCCTTTGAGCGGGAGATTTGGCTTACGAGAGTCAAAATTCATCTTGAGAAACTATTGGAAAAGGAAAACAAGGACAAGGACATGCTCAGACATATGAAGAATCACTATTGGGCCCGCACACATGTTTGCAAAGCGAGGATCAAGATCCTGAAGGCGAGGCTAAGGAGGGCACTGAAACGTCGGAAAAGGCCTGATCCACTCCAAATCTTGGCCGAAGCTTCTTTGCCTGAGCATGACACTTGATGGGAGACCTTCACTCCAAATTTCAGCAAATTTGGAGAAAATTTTGTCATTTTTGATTTTTTTGGTCACAAAACAGATTTTCCTGCCCAACGCATAGCGCCACCTTGCGCGCGCTTACATTTGAGAGATCTTCTGGAGGAAAACTTGATATTTTTGGATTTTTTATGGAAAATTATGCATGCTCAGGAATGGACTAAGTATTTCATCAAGTTTTGGGTGGCCTAAAGGGTCAAAAACACCTTGAAAATGGCCTTTCTGCCACTTTTTGCACACACAGGAACCAGTCTTGGGAGATTGAACGTTTGGAGGGGCAAATGACATCCAAATCCAGAAATTCAACTTGGTTTAGAAAGTAGAGAGGCAGGGCTTTCCAACGAGCTATCATGAGCTCAATTTGGACTTCGGGAAGTGCCTTAACATCAGCTCCAAATTTGTGCTACGCATATAGATTTTGGGCGCAGCGCATAGAGAATTTTGGCCTATTTTTCACTCTTCAGCTCAGAATTTCGCCCAGTTTTGACTAGTTTTACTTTCTGATGTAACTCTTGATCTATCTTGATGTAATTTCATGATTATGATGTAAATTTGGCACATTTTTACTTTTTCTAGAGGATTCATTCACTAAAAAGTGAAAATTAAATGAATGAATCAGTTTCCTTCCATATAGAGGCAAGTTGTTTGATTGCCTAGATTTCAGTTCCTTGTTTAGAATTGGTTGAAACAACTCCTAGAAGGATGAGATCGACCCCTAGAGGCATGGGAAGGGGTTAGGATGGTCTATATCATGTATTTTCTGAGACATTTTCAGGGTTGGATACTTGGGAAAAGTTTGGCACTTCATTGTACATACACTTCTGCATTTTTGGCAAAGGAAAGACCAGGGTTTTGCAGCACTTGTTGGGATCCTTGTGGCTCTGAGTTTTGATGATGTTTTTCTCCATGTAATTGTAAGTTCATTAATGTTTTATGTATGCCATTTCCCTTCTCTTTGCTTCTGAAATTAAACAAATGAGTAACTAAGGTAGAATTCATTAGTTTGCTGGTGCTCTGCCTTAAACTTTTGTTTAGTTTTATATGTTTTTGTCAGTTTGAAGAGGATCCTTGCACCTTCTTGCCCTCTTCAGCTCCTCAGCAGTCTTTTCTATCCATTCATTCAATCTAAGACATCAAAGCCATTGCCTTCCTTGCCCCAACTTGAACTCTGCAAGAATTTGGCCTCATCCCCAAGCCCAAAATTGCCTTTCCCTTTTTCCAACAAAAAACCCCTAAAATCATTCCAAACTCCTTGATTAATATACCTAGCCTAAAATTAGCACTCATTTAAGTCATCTCAAGCCCTATTGATACATTTTTCCTGAGATTGACCCGGAGAGAGCCCTCTCTGATACATTAGGTAGCTACCGGAGGCGGCGTGGTTTTTTGGTGCGCTCACGAATCCCGCCTTCCTTCGGCCCTAAGGTGGATTTAGGCAATAACATGGTGGAGGGTAAGTTGCTGATCATTGTACTTTATGTAGATGATTTGATTTTGACAGGTGATGAACTATTGATACACTCATGCAAGGTTGATCTTGCAAAGGATTTTGAGATGAAGGACTTGGGCCTCCTTCATTATTTCATGGGATTGGAAATTTGGCAGCGTAGTGGTGGACTATTTGTTTCTCAGGGTAAGTATGCCCGGGAGATACTGGAGAAGTTCAACATGCATGGCTACAAGCTTGTTGATACTCCTCTTCCTAGTGGATGGAGGAAGGAGGATGCTACTTCGGCAGAGGTAGTGGATGCCACTGTTTATCGACAGTTGGTGGGGTCACTTATGTATCTGGTCAATACACGACCTGACATATTCTATGCATTTAACTAGCTTTCACAAGCTATGGTTAAGCCTACCAAGCTCTTTTGGAAGGTGGGGAAGCATGTATTGAGATATCTCAGAGGCACATTGGGATATGGATTATGGTACAGACAGTCGGATGAGGTGAAGCTGTGTGGCTTCACGGATGCAGATTGGGCAGGGAGCCCAACGGACAGAAAGAGCACATCTAGAGGGATTTTCAGTATCGGTTCAACAACAGTTTCTTGGTATAGCAGGAAGCAGAGATCCATGACACTCAATTCAGCAGAGGCCGAGTATATGGTAGCGATTTTGGTTGCATGCGAGGCTATATGGATGAGGAAGATCCTGGTCGAGTTGTTCGGTTCACACTTAAATCCTACTGTGATTTATTGTGATAATCAGAGTTGCATTAAACTCTCGGTTAATCTGGTATTTCATGATAGATCTAAACACGTTGATATCCAGTATCATCATATCAGATATTGTGTGTAGCGGAAGATCATGTTACTTTCATAAATTCCTACAGAGGATCAGGATGCTGATATCTTGACGAAGGCGCTCACCGGGAGAAAATTCGAATACCACAGGGGCAGGATAGGGGTTGCAGATAATCCTTATCTTGTTGAGAGGGAGTGTTGAGATTGCAACAAGATGATGAGCTTAGTGGAAAGAAGTCGCCTTCACTAAGTGGGCCCGCAGGCTATTTTTGGCGCAAAGTCTATTTTTTAGACTATGTCTATTTTTAGACATATGGATCATGTTCTATGAGTTGCAGGATGCTATTTGTGGATGGTTGGTCAAGTCGGAAAAAATAGATGGACTTCTATTTTAGACATATTGGGCGGAATCTATTTTTAGATTGCCAGTCTAAAAATAGATATGTCGAATATTATTAGCTCTTAATAATATTTGGACTCTAAACATTATCTTATTCTCTTGGAGCACTTCAGTTAAGTGCACAGATGTGGCACAGGAGCTGACAGAAGGAATTATGCTATTCATGAGGGTTAAGTGGAGCTATTGCATGGAGACTTCAGTTAGAACTCATGTGACAGAGTTTGGTGGAGTTATTGAGGTAGTTGGTGGAGTTGTGTTCAGTTTAACTAAGTTAAACATAGTTGAGCTAGTTGTATCTAGTCTAACTGATTGATACACTAGTGAGAGTGGTGTGAATTAATTATTAATTAATTCAATAATTATTAACTCATTAATAAACTAAAGAATACATCAGTTAACTACAGTGCATGGACAGTTTCAGTGGAGACCAGTGAAGAGGTAGGTGAAAGAGCAGTGTGACTATCAGTTGTGACTATAGTGTTGCTTGAGTTTGCACCACACATGGTTGGAGATGCCAATGAGGATTGCATGAGCAAGGCTGGACCAATTTGAGTTCATTTAGAGCCATTCTTCGAGCGGTAGATACGTGGTAGGCGGGTGGCGGTTGAGCATGTGTTTCTTTAGATCGGACTGATTAATTATTGTAGCAATTGGAGATTGTCTTGAGAGCTTGTGAGGGAGCTTTGTATAATGATTGTTACATGATCTCTATGACATATAATATCTGAGATAGTTGGGGGTTTTCAACTAAACACCACATAAAATACTTATGATTTCATATGTCTATGTAATAACATACTTGGTGATAATGTGCTGTATCGGTGTTTGTTTCTGCAATTAATAAATCTGAGTGAAAGAGATTCTGTGTTGCGGTGTTGTGTGTGAAAGTCAAACAGGTGTTGTTGGATCAGAGAAATCTAGGATATGTATAACATATCAGTTATATAAATTTCTCTGATAATTTTTTCTGTGATCAAAGCGTAGGAAAAACTCCTGTTAGCATCAAATCGAAATCAGGTGAACAACTCACTTCATAGTAGGAAATCGAAAGGGAGGAAAAGAGACACATTAGAAACATATTTTTCTCCCGTGAAATTGTACCTCTCAATAAGCAAAATATGTGACCTTTTCCATTTTTCTCCTAGTATGGAGGATGTTAGCACTCCACTAGTTCTCTGAAGGCTGAAAAGGGGACCAACAAAGGTAACCACATACCACTTTGACCTAGTAGCTAGCCTTACTAAGCTGAGAGGGCTCTCTCAATGAGATCACAACCAGGGATTGACTGTGACATTAAATATATTAGGCTAGATATGTTTAGATCAAGGTTTGGTTGATTTGTTGGTTTTGTGCTAGATGGTGGCTTAGGTATAGGAGGACTAGGTCTGGGCTTTGAAAATTAGTTTTGCAGAGATGTAATGGAGAGGGGTAGGCACATAATTTAGCACTTTAGAGATATATTTGTGTATAGGGTAGATTGGTAAGGTTTCAAAACAAGCATGAATCTCATGAATTCATTTATATTAGAAGAATATGAACAAAAATGTGAAAGCTTCTCCAAAACAGAGAATTATATCAATGAATTATGTTTATTATCTTAGGAAACAAACACATGAAGCCTGGAAATGGAAATGGAAGGTACAATACATTCAAACATATGATCACAGAAGGAAAAACATTACTAAATCACATACCACAGGAATCCCACTACAATAGTTGCAAATTATGCCTATTATTTCCTGCCAAATTCACAAGTACACTAGTATCCACAAGGCTCAATTCCACAACATCCAACCTTTTCAAAATGATTACAAAGTGCCTCATATAGTCACTGAGGTCGAAATCCTCCCTTGGAGGTCGAATTGGCAGCAAGAAAAACCAAATTCATGCACCTATCCAATGTCTGCTACATACAAGGGAGGTTAACCAACCATTTCCTTATTTTTCCAACAATCATGAGACATTTACTCAAAGCTTTAATTGGAGGATAAAACACCTAAGAAACCCTAATTTAACCCATTTACATTTACTTTGACCCCTTACATTCATTTAATTTTACTCCTTGACTTTTACCAAAGTCAAACTGTGAATTGCCCAAATTTACACAGTGGAATTTCATGAAACTTTATCAGTAATTTGCAGATGCACAGAGAGCTATTGGAGGCCACTTTTGGGTGCCTTGATGAAGTCCAAATCAAAATATGAGACATGTTCTGGAAATCAGGGAGAGTGTAGTTATCTTTATAGTATTTAAGCATGCAAAATGACCCTTTCTAGGATGATATATGGCCATTCTCTCAGGTGTCTCCAGATGTGCAACGAAAGTGAAAAAGAGAGGCAGAGACGTGTTTTTTGGCCTCTTTTATGGATTTTTCTCAAAATGTGTGCCCTGGAATAGGAAACTGAGGAAATGGGTTTGGATAGGAGGCCACCAAATTTCCAAAAATTTAGAGTTTTTTTTCCATTTGGAGACCCAGGGAAGAAGCATGGCGTGAGCTCGCTTTGCTTCTAGACATAGCCAAAATTGCCAAATTTCTAAAAAATGCAGCAAATTTCACCAAAATGAAAAATTTCTTCCAAATATTCTCAAAATTGTTCCATATATGTCAAATAAGGTTTGTTATGCTATCATGGATGCATCAACAAGTAGGTCCAACTTACCCCTCTCCTTTTGACTAGTTAGGGTTTCCTTTAGTTTTGCCTTCAAATTTTTGACCTTGACATTGCAAATCTGATTTCTTGCATAGTAGTGGTCAGCCATGTGCTTTTGCATTCTGTTGTCCCCATTGTCCTTTTCAAGGAGCTTCTCCAAATTAATATTGACTTTCTCAATCCAAAACTCCCTATTTTCATTGATTTCATTGGTTATCCTTTTTTCAAAACATAGCTCTTCATCTGGTGGGTTTGGCTCTCTTTCCTTCTACAATGTTCTTTTGAGACCCATGGTCCTTGGCATGTTCCTTCTTGCGTGTTATTCATGTTCATCATGCTCATCAGAATCTTTTGTGTCAGCCACTGCTTTGCCTTTCACATCTTGCATACTAGCTTTGGACCACTTGCTCTCTTAAAGTAGTTGCTTTACCTACAGTTGTTTATTCTCTTGTTCTAGGAAGGAAATGATGAAATTATCCCTTGCCAAATTGTCCTTGAACTCCTTGATCTAAGAATATTTGTCTTTGATGATCCTCTCTAGGTTTTCATGTTCTTCACTAGCATCCAGTTCTACTATTTCAAAGTCATGGTCCTCATCATGCATAGATGTCTCCTACTGTAATGGTGTTCCCTACTCTACTTATGTGGGCTTGGCCCCTTCCTCAATTTGAGGAGAAAAAAAATCCTTTTTCCTCTTTGATATGTCTGAGTGATCTCAACCCCGGGTTTCTTTGTCACTAATTCTTTGGGTGATTTAGTTTCCACCTTGTTTGATGAACTCACCTCCTGCATGGTAGGTGACATGGTTTGTTGTTGGCTTGCTGTAGTAATTGTGGGCATTTACAAAGCTGCCTCAATGAAGGAATCCAATGTCATATTCTTTTTTGCTAACTGATGGATAATTATAACCTTTACCAAACTATGATGAAAAAGGCTATGATAATGCTCTTTGCCTTTCACTTGCACCCTTTCAGACATTTAAATCATGCTCCTATACAAGAACTTGCACAAATTGAGAGATTTAGCAGCTCTGAAGTGCATGAGTAATGTGGTATTGATACATCCTTGAAAATATGCTCTCACATGTAAAGAAATTCATGACAACCTTCATTAATGGTGCATATTTCTACAGAAAATATATAAATGGGAAAACATGTGTGTGAGCTCCTTTATACTGTGATTTCAAGTAGGGCTTGTATTCTTCAAGGTTTAGTTTCATGCCTTTGAACCAATTCTCACCATGATTTGGTATTCCTATAGCATGAGATATGGCATCTACTAAAAATATGAAATCAATCCCTGCAATAGTAGCCTTTTCTTCCCTTAAAGTGATGGCACAAATATCTGTGAACCGCTCATGATAACCCACTTCCTGCACCCTTTGACAAAACCCTAAACAATTCACATCTTCAAAACACTTCTTGATAAATGGATAGGAAGTGATTTCATTGCAATTGGAGGGATCAAACCTTAGTATTTTTCCTCCTTTGTTATACTTCCTTTTCTCTAATGGTGATGAGTCAGCTTCCATACTTTCAAACCCTAGAAGGCAAGAAAAACAGTGGATTTTGCACCTATGAGTGGATGAAGTGATAATGATGGGTTTGGGAGTTTCGTAAAATTTTGAGAAATTTTAGGAGGGTAAGGAGTGATGTTAGTGAGTAGGGCAAAATGGAAATTTGGGAAATGAGTGAGGGGAGGGGGTGGTAAAGAGCAAAACATAGTCCTACCCTAGAAGGACATAGGGTAGACTAGGGTTTATAGGGAAAATGATAGAAATGAAGAGATGAGGCCGTGTAGTGTATGTAGGTAGTCAATCAACTGCAAATAGAGGTGTAGGGGCAAGAAATCTAGGGTTTTGATTAGTAATTCATCATTTGGAAACTAAAACCATGAAATGTAAACAAACCCTAGGAGAAGAATTTTTTGACTTAATTTCTTGGTAAATAGTGCAATGGAGGATATGAAATGCTTTGACTTACTTTTGGTAGAGGTTGGAGGTTGTAATGA
This sequence comes from Pinus albicaulis, assembly GCA_034641835.2. Taxonomy (NCBI): domain Eukaryota; kingdom Viridiplantae; phylum Streptophyta; class Pinopsida; order Pinales; family Pinaceae; genus Pinus; species Pinus albicaulis. Next base: position 728,295,777 of record CM076570.1, on the reverse strand, counting down.
CTGAAGAGAAGCTTTGAAAAACCAATTTGTTAGCTAAATACCACTTTTGCAAAGCTCTACGAGACACGCAGCGTAGTATCCCTATGCACAGCGCCCATGCATAGTGTAGTGTCTCTATACGCAACACCCTTCTCAGATGTGCAACGTAGTGTCTTTGTGCGCAACACCCTCAATTTCTTGCCAATGAGAGGCAAAAAACTGATTATTCTTGCCAATGGGAGAGGGGAGATCAATGGTATAAGGATAGAAGAGTGCAAATGAGTTTCCCTGTTATCTTTTGTAGCTTGCTTTGGAGTAATTTCATCAATGAGGTAGGATGGCCCACCTCATGAATCTCATTTTATTTTAGAATCTTGTAGCCTTAGAACATTTAATTGCAACTTTAGAACTTAGGAACTTATTACATAATAGAAACAATAAATTACATTTTGAAATCAAACTTTATTAAACAAACTTTCCTATTACAAGTCCTCCAATTGTCAGATTTTATACATGAAATGACAGATTTGGTGACCTAGAAACACTAATGACTTAATGGAGACACTGAATTGAATGAATCATGATGGTGATGAATGGAATGATGATGATGATCTTTGAATGATGATACACTCAGTTGAGTGATGATAAGGTCCAACATGTGAAAATTTTGGAAGGAGTGGAAATAGTCCTAGACCTAATACCCAATGACCAAAGTTTTACTTGAAAACCTAATGAAATGACAAAAAATTGACTATGAGACCCTAACAAGACATGAAAAGATCCCATTTGATCACCGGTGATAGGTTGTATAGATTGACACTAACATTGGCTCGAGTTGGGGATGGAAACTCCTTGGAGGTGTCAAGAACTTCGTAGACCAAGTAGCCTAACCATTGGGCATGGAGTCAAAAATCAAAAGACCCAACTCAAAACTGAAAACAAACTGACAAACTAAATTGACTCTCACTGAAACAAAACTCACAAAACTTATTGATGGCAGCATATCACCGAGACTTGAGCCCTTTCAAATCCTGATGACAACTACCTGCCTATTGAAGAGATATGTACAATCATCTGAAGTGATCCTTCCAATGTAAACAATCCAACAGATGGCTAATTAATTGAATTATGCTCTCACTTTCCTCGATTAGGCAGAAAAAACAAAAGATAGGCAATTATGAGTGTCCACTGAAATTGTCCTAATTATCCATAAATTCAAGAAAATATATCATCCCTATTGACTGCAGCAAATCAATGTAAGGATCCTCAATAGCAAGTTGAAATGTTACCTTGTCTTGATATCCCGCAAAAACACAAGCACACACTTCATTATGATCTATAAGTACACTTGGTTGTTGATTCATAGGAAGGCATAGGGAAGTATGTCTTTCTGATATCTGAGTTTTGGCTGTAAATTCTTGAAGCATGGGAAAATATGATTCTATCTCTGATATACTCTCTCTCTCAGACTCATACTCCTTCCATTCATAGTCTAAGTCATCTTTGAACGTAAAATGTTCTTCAAGATTGTTAACCATGATAGCACTATCATCTTCATGAAAGAAAATAGTCCTTATTCACTGATCTCTTTGCAGGAAATCATCATCACAAATTGTCTTACTCACAACAACTTCTGTATAATTTCATCAGCCTCGTGACTGTCATCATTTAAACTCAGATTTTCATTTTCAATAATGGAATAAGTTTCACTAACACATTCTTGACTGTGTGAAGACTGCAAACCTGCATTATCTTGGGCTATAACATGACTTTTCAGGAGATGATCTATGTCATCTTCAGACAGAGGAGAAACTTGAGTTTTATAGCATTTAACATAGGCTTGTTGATTTTCATTTTCAGGATCAGGAATAGGCATTTCTCCTTTTTGGTCCCTGTCTAGTTCATACAAAGAGGAAACTATTGATTCTTGTTGGGAGGAAAAATAAAAAAGGGCTTCTAACATCTCATCATCTAGACACTCTTCATCCCTATAGACATTTTCAAGAAACTCAATGAAATTTTCAGAAATCTCACAACAACTATCAATAATTGACAAGGAAGAATTAAAGCTTTGATAATGTTGAAAGAAAACTGAATCAAATTTCTTTAGAGAATATAAATTAGCAGATGGTAGACTTTGATACCATGATCTCGCTTTTTCCTCCAAGGTAGCCATAAACATTTTCATCAGACAATCTTCAGGAAATTCAATCTTTAGTCTGTGAATATTAAAATGAAATTTGACGAAATGAAAACTAACATCTTCTCCATCTTCATAGGAGCATACCTTCAAGTAGTTGAATCCATTTTGAAGACAATGAGGCCACCAAGAATTTCTTCAAACTACTGTTTCTTGGAAAGTGGAGTTACCATGAAAATTTTGAACCTTTGGATTCTTTAACACTGAAGTCACCATGTGAAAGATGCACAAACTTCTCGTGCATGATCATTGTTCACCATTCAAAAATCAGATATGATCATTTTCGTTCTTTCCTAGGAAGATCTGTCACTTCATTCCCCGACAATGGTGCCAGAATGTTAGAACTCCACTAGTTCTCCGAACGCTAAAAAGGAGACCAGAAAAGGTAACCACATACCACTTTGACCTAGTAGCTAGCCCTACTAGGCTAAGAGGGCTCTCTCAATGAGATCACAACCAATGATTGAATGTGACATGAAAGATATTAGGCTAGATATGTTTAGATCAGGGTTTGGTTGATTTGATGGTTTTGTGTTGGATGGTGGCTTAGGTCAAGGAGGACTAGGTCTAGGCTTTGAAAATCAGATTTGCAGAGATGTAATGGGGAAATGTAGGCACATACTTTAGCACTTTAGATATATATTTGTGTATAGGGTAGATTGGTAAGGTTTCAAAATGAGCATGAATCTCATGAATTCGTTTATATCAGAAGAATATGAACAATAATGTGAGAGCTTCTCCAAAATATAGCATTATATCAATGAATTATGTTTATTATCTTAGGAAACAAACACATGAATAATGGAAGGTACAATGAATTAATACATATGATCATAGAAGTAAAAACACTGCTAAAGCACATACCACAGGAATCCCACTACAATAGCTGCAAATTATTTCTATTACTTCCTGCCAAATTCACAAGTACACTAGTATCCAAAAGGCTCAATTCCACAACATACAACCTTTTCAAAATGATTAAAAAGTTCCTCATATAGTCATTGAGGTTGAAATCCTCACTTGGAGGTCGAATTGGCAGCAAGAAAAACCAAATTCTTGCACCTATCCAATGTCTGCTACATACAAGGGAGGTTACCCAACCATTTCCTTCTTTTTCTAACAATCATGAAAAAATTACTCAAAGAATTAATTGGAGGATAAAACACCTAAGAAACCCTAATTTAACTTATTTACATTTACTTTTACCCCTTACATTCATTTACCAAATTCAAACTCTAAATTTCCAAAATTTACATAATGAAATTTCATGAAAATTTATCAGTAATTTGTAGATGTGCAACGAGCTCTTGGAGGCCACTTTTGGGTGCATTTTGGAAGTCCAAATCCAAATATGAGACATGCTCTGGAAATATATGAGAGATTAGTTGTCTTTAGAATAGCATGAAAAATGACCCTTTCTAGGCTGCTATATGGCCATTCTCCCAAGGTGTCTCCAGGTGCACATCGAAAGTGAAAAAGAGAGGCAGAAACATGTTTTCTGGCCTCTTTTCTGGATTTTTCTCAAAATTTGTGCCCTGGACTAGGTAAATGAGGAAATGGGTTTGGAGAGGAGGCCACCAAATTTCCAAAAATGTATAATTTTTTCCATTTTGAGGCTCAGGGAAGAAGCGCAACATGAGCTCGCTGCACTTCTGGACATAGCCAAAATCTCCAAATTTCTAAAAAATGCAGCAAATTTCACCAGAATGAAACAATTCTTCCAAATATTCTCAAAATTGGTCCATAGATGCCAAATAAGGTTCGTTATGCTATCATGGATGCATCAACAAGTAGGTCCAACTTACCCCTCTCCTTTTGACTAGCTAGGGTTTCCTTTAGTTTTTCCTTCAACTTTTTGACCTTGACATTGCAAATCTAATTTCTTGCATAGTAGTGGTCAGCCATGTGCTTTTTCATTTCTCAAAATCAATATTGACTTTATCAACCCAAAACTCCTTGTTTTCATTGATTTCATTGGCTATCCTTTCTTCAAAACTCAACTCTTCATTTGGTGGGTTTTGCCCTCTTTCCTTATGCAATGCTCTTTTGAGACCCATGGTCCTTGTCCTCTTCCTTCTTACCTGTTCTTCATGTTCATCATGCTCATCATAATATTATATGTCAGCCACTGCTTTTCCTTTCACATATTGCATACTAGCTTTGGATTTCTTTCTCTTTGAAATTAGTTGCTTTACCTTAAGTTGTTTATTCTCTTGTTCTAGGAAGGAAATGATGAAATTATCCCTTGCCAAATTGTCCTTGAGCTCTTTGATCTGAGCATCTTTTTATTTGATGATCCTTTCGAGGTTTTCATGTTCTTCACAGGCCTCCAAGTCTACTATGTCAAATTCATGCTCCTCATCATGCATAGATGACTCATGTTGTAATAGTGTTCCCTGCTCTACTGATGTGGGCTTGGCCCCTTCCTCAATTTGAGGAGAAAACACAAGCCTTATGCCTCTCTAATAAGTCTGAGTGTTATCAGCCCTAGGTTTCTTTGTCACTAATTCTTTGGGTAATTTATCTTCCACCCTGTTTGATTAACCCACCTCCTGCATGGTAGGTGACATGGTTTTGTTCTGGCTTTGTGTAGTAATTATGGGCATTTGCAAAGCTGCCTCAATGAAGGAATCCCATGTCATATTCTTTGCTGCTAACTGATGGAAAATTATAACCTTTACCAAACTACGATGAAAAAGGCTAGGATAATTCTCTTTGCCTTTCACTTGCACCCTTTCAGACATTTTAATCATGCCCCTATACAAGAAATTGCACAAATTGAGAGATTTAGTAGCTGTGAAGTGCATGATTAATCTAATGTGGTATTGATACGTCCTTGAAAATATTCCCTCCCATGTAAATAAATTCATGACAAACTTCATTAATGGTGCATATCTCTCCAGCAAATATCTAAATGGGAAAACATGTGAATGAGCTCCTTTGTATTGTGATTTCAAGTAGGGCTTGTATTATTCAAGGTCTAGTTTCATGCCTTTGAACCAATTCTTACCATGATTTGGTATTTGTGTAGCATGAGATATGGCATCTACTAAAAATATGAAATCAATGCCTACAATAGTGTCCTTTCATTCCCTTAAAGTGATGGAAAAAATATTTGTGAGCTGCTCATGATAACTCACTTCTTGCACCCTTTGACAAAACCATAAACAATTCACATCTTCAAAGCACTTCTTGATAAATGGAGAGGAAATGATTTCATTTCAATTGGAGGGCTCAAACCTCAATAATTTTTCCCCTTTGTTATACTTCCTTTTCTCTGATGGTGATGATTCAGCTTCCACACTTTCAAACCCTAGGTGGAAGGAATGCAAAACAGTGCATTTTGCAGCTATGAGTGGATGAAGTGATAAGATGGGTTTGGGAGTTTCCTAAATTATTGATAAAATTTAGGAGGGTAAGGAGTGATGTTAGTGAGTAGGGGAAAATGGAAATTTTGGAAATGAGTGAGGGTAGGGGGTGGTAAATAGAAAAACACAGTCCTACCCTAGAAGGACATAGGGTAGACTAGGGTTTATAGGGAAAATGATAGAAATAAAGGGATGAGGCTGTGGAGTGTATGGAGGTAGTCTTTCAACTGAAAATAGAGGTGTAGGGGAAAGAAAACTAGGGTTTTGAATAGAAATTCATCATTTGGAAACTAAAACCATGAAATGTAAACAAATCGTAGGGGAAGAATTTTTTGACTTAATTTCTTGGTAAACAGTGCAAGGGAGGATATGAAATGCTTCGACTTACTTCTGGTAGAGGCTGGAGGTTGTAATGACTGAAGATAAGCTTTGAAAAACCAATTTGGTAGCTAAATACCACTTCTGCAAAGATCTTCCAGATGTGCAGCGTAGTCTCCCTATGCACGATGCTCATGCACGGTGCAACGTCTCTGTGCGCAACACCCTTCTCAGATGCGTAGCGTAGTGTCTCAGTGCACAACGCCCTCAAGTTTTTGCTAGTGAGAGGTAAAAAAGTGATTTTTCTTGCCAATGGGAGGGGGGAGCTCGATGGTAGGAGGATATAAGAGTGCAAATGAGTTTCTATTTTTTCTTTTATAGCTTGCTTTGGAGTCATTATATTGATGAGGTAGGATGGCCCACCTCATGAATCTCACTTCCTTTTAGAACCTTGTAGCCTTAGAAACTTTAATTGCAACTTTAGAACTTAGGAACTTATTACATAATAGAGAAAATAAATTACATTTTGAAATCAAACTTTATTGAACAAAGTTGCCTATTACCACTCCTCCAATTGCCGGATTTGATGCATGAATTGACATATTTGGTGACCTTGAAACCCTAATGACTTAATGGAGACACTGAACTGAATGAAATCATGATGGTGATGACAGAAATGATGATGATGATATTTGAATGATGATACACTTAGCTGAGCGATGACAAGGAACAACATGTGAAAATTTTAGAAGGAGTGGAAATAGTCCTAGACCTAATACCCAGTGACCAAATTTTTACTTGAAATCTTAATGAAATGACACAAATTTGATTATGAGACCATAACAAGACATTATAAGATCTCATTTGATCACTGGTGATAGGTTGTATAGACTGACACTAACAGAGGACACCAGGAATATGGACTACCCCATTACTCAAGATTAATTCCTCTCTGTCCTAAAAGAAATGGCCCGTGGAAAAATCCCTATACCGGACGGCTAGACAATGGGACCATTCATCCATTTTCAAGAGATCATGATTGTTGAGCTCACTGAGATGGTGGAGGAATCTCACAGCCTTGGTTGGGTATCAGGTGCCACAAATTCCATGTTCATCACCCTCATCCGTAAGGTTCCTCATCATGCCACCTTATCTGATTATCGTCCCATATATTTGTGCAACACCATCTACAAACTAATCTAAAAAACCATTACAAACCAGCTTAAACCCTTCTTGTAAAAACACATTTCTGCTGAACAATTTGGATTACTTGAGCATTGAAGAATCCATGATGTTGTTGCAATCACGTATGAATGCATTCATTCAATCAAGACTTTCCATCTAGATGCTTGTCTTATGAAAACTTATCTTACCAAGGATTTTGACTGCATCTATTGGGAACTAATGTGGATGATCCTGCAAAAAATAGGCATGGTGTTCTCAACGATAAATTGGATAAAATCTTATATAAATACTTTTTCCCTTGCTATCATGATTAATGGATCTCCAACAATTTTTTTATCAATCTTTAGGGGACCCAAACAAGGTTGTGCTTTGTCTCCTCTATTGTTCCTTATCATTATTGATGGATTTTTCAGAAAACTAAATCATGCTCACGATCATGGTCTCATTTATGGATGAAGAATAGAAAACATGGCACCTCTATCCAATTTAATGTTTGTGGATGACCTACTCACAATTGAAAAATATGACCCTTTTGCATGGCGGGTGATCTTCAATACCCTCACAGCTTTTTGGCACGCCTCAGGCCTTCTCGTGAGCTAGTCAAAGTCTAATCTAATTTCAAGTAAGCTTGAGGTAGATGGGACCAAGGATATTGCCAATATCTTTATGGTAGAAGTCTCACACTTGGACGATGGTTTCATTTACATGAGATTCTTCCTTAAGCCAAATGGATATGGAAACAAGGATTGGGAGTGACTCCTTGAAAAAATTAGTAAGCGACTTAAACAATGGTCCCATTGTTGGATCTCTTTGGGAGGGTGCCTTATTCTTGTCAAGTATGTTTTCCACAATATTCCCATCTACTAGATGGACATCTTCGGAGTCCCCAAAGGAGTTGTTTGTAAACTCAATGTCATTATCACGTGCTTCATATAGACTAACACACAACCAAAACATAAATTTAATCTCACTAGCTTGGAGATCCTCAACCTCTTGGTCAAACAGGGAAGATGGGGACTATTTGACATATCCTCCTTCAAATTGGAACTAATTTGCAAAAAAAATTGGAGAGAAGTCTCAAATATGGGCCTTTGGAACCAAATTATCAAGTCAAAATATCTTCAGAACAAAGACCTCATCGGTTGGATTCATTTTGGTGCTCCAGAACCTCCCAATTGTTCAATTGCATGGCGCAACCATCTCCACACCATTCATTGGAATTTTGGGAATATGAAATGGGATATTGGTTCGGGATCCACCCCAAAGATTGGACTGGAGCCCCTATATGGCCTAACATGTCACATATTTTATCTCCTCCTTGTTAGTGTCAATCAGTTTTTCTTGTCACCAGTGATCAAATGTTCTCTTACAAAGTTTTTGTAGGGGTATCATGTCAAATTTTTATGGTTTCAGTAGGTCTTCAAATGAAAATTTGGTCACTGGCTAGTGTGTCTAGGTCTATCACTACTCCTTTCAAAAAATTTCATGTGTTGGTCATTGCCATCTTTCAGTTGGATGAGTCATCACTGCAAAGTTTTCATTATCATCTCAGTCATACCACGATGGTATTCATTCCATTTTGTTGGGGGAGGTAAGTCCCCTGCTGCGAAACCCAGAGCCGATCTCTACTAGCCCAAATCGGGTCTAGCAACAATCAAGTCATGCAGTGACGCAGGTTCCTAGTTACAAAATGACAAAAATCATAACAAATTACCTACTTCAAATCCTATGCAATGGTTGTTGAAGAAAGGATGACGCTTCTCGTCCCTCACTTGGAAAATCGCGATCCTTCCGCTCGACACATCCGAACACCTACACACGTGCAAGGAAACAACGACATATAATGTAAAATCTAAAGCGTGTAACCATACATCAGTCAGAGAGGATGTAATTCAATGCATAAAGAAATAGACACATGAATGGAACCATAATCAAAGTCGCTTATCATTAAAGTAACAAAGGAAAGATACAACCCAAAGCTCTGACACTTTATCTTCCTTTAGTGGGGCTGATAGCGGAGCACGTCTCAAAAAAGCTTGTCAGAAACAGGACGAAGCTCTCTCTCTTTGGCTTGGCTCTCAACATTTGTCTGGCTATAGTTTCCTTCCTACAATTTCAGCTATTGACTATTAGAGTTGATGTTCAGCCATTAGCACATCAAGCACATCAATGGATGAAGGCTATATTTATAGAGGAGAGGAGGAGGTTGGGATCCCCACAATAGTGGAAGGGAGGCCTTATCCTTTGGGAGGTTCCCCATATGGTGGAAACAAGAGGCCAAAGGAGGAAGGCCGTGGTTATTCAGGCGAAACCACTCCTGATGACTCATCCACGAAGTTGTTGTAATCAAAACTTCGCCTCTTTTTTTAAAAAACTTTCCATAAACAGAGTGGCGCGGGTACAACACTGGGACAGAGCGCCAATTGGCGCGGGCTCAGTGTTAATTTTCCCCCATTGGCGCGAGTACATAACGGACTACCAGCGCCAATGCAAAAACATGTGTTTTTAGGGGTCTGTTTAGGAAATGATCAACAGGAGAAATATTGTCCTCATGGAGAGGGATGCAATGATGGTATTTTCAAGTCACGACAGCAGTTTGTTGGTCCATGAAAGGACCCTCCAATGGTTTGTTAGGACCTCATAATGTATCATTTTGACTACATATTTTGTCATCATTTTACTCTTTCTAAGTCCATGCTTAAAGCTTACATTATCTATTTTTCCCGAAAGGTATATAAAGTTCTTCTCTTGACTATATATTTAATTTGTCTTGCATATAATTCTACATTACTTTTATATTTAATCATTAATCGAAGGTATATAGTTTCCGTGACAGTCTAAAGATCGCAAATAATATATTTTGAAGATCACGTTGCTGAAACAATCAACAGGCACGAAAATCCCGTTGCTGAAACACTCAACAGGCACGCAAATCTCGTTGTTGAAACAGTTCGTGATTTGCGATTTTGAAGGCATATTTCAAGTATCATGGCAACAAGACAAAGAAAAGTAAGGGAAGTTGTTTCACAGACTATTCCGAAGCTAGTATTCCTGTATCCATCGTAACAACATTTCTTCTTTGGAAGAACATAAAGACATTGTTTGAAGAACAAAAGATCAGATTTGGATAAATATAGGATTTCTCTGATGTAACTGTAATAGATGTCTCCTCTTTAAAAAGAGGAGACATCATCATTAGAAGATAGTTAGATACTGCGGGAAGTGCATTGTTCCTGAACAGAGACGGAGTGAGATTCCATTGTAATATGTCACTTTTTAACAGATGAATAAAAGTCTATTTTGAGCACTCCAGTTTAATTTCTTTCTCTAGAGAATCTTGTGAGAAGGAAAGGGCCCACCTGCATCACAAGATTCACCCATTTTTCCCCATGGGAATGTTATCATGGTGTTATTCGCACCTTGATTAAACCCCGTTTTGATCATAATCAGCTCCTTATCAAATTTTCGCAAGCAACCCCATTTAAATCCTGCAAATACCCTCTCGTGGCCTAAGGAAGTCGTTTTCACGCCTATCGTTGCCTTTCCCGCCCCCAAATTACATTTTAAAAGGCCGCAAAACCCATATTCGAAACTCAAACTGGAAGCCTAGCACTTTGCGGCCAGGGACGCCCGCACAAAAAAAAAGCGTGCGAGTCAGGCATAGCAAGCGCATTTAACCGAACATCTGAGTCAAGCATATCGGGCGCATTTTGAGCCGGCAATCCATGACCAAACCATAGATCAACGTATCGTAGCTCCACCCACCGTCCGTGGTCCTCACACTCACTCCCATTGCAAAACTGGGTGGTAAGTGTACCAATCACCCTTTGAAGTGGGCGGTACTCGCACAAGAATTCCATACACTGTCTGCCACGCGTCCTAGCGTACGATTCCAAAACCACCGTTCATCACACGCTATTGCTCGGTAAGAGATGCACAACGATATCGCTATCAGCCGTCGGATCTGGAGACCTGCATCGAAAGGTCATCGCGCATCGAAGCTGCACGAGTTTCAATCCACGGCAAATGCACCCCTGGCCCACTACCCATCTCCTTCGACGCTCTTTCAGCCGTCGATCTCCTCCTGAGATCGGACGGTCAAGATTTCATCATCCCTGTCGTTGACTGGTCCCACGGCCAACACTCCACGTCATCCTTTCCATATAGTCTTTTGTACCTCCACCCGTCACCGATCCACGTGTTTATCGCCTTTTTCCTCCACCATTTATATATTCCATCCATAGTTCAGAATTTAATGTTTTACATCAAAACCTTTCGTCAATCCATTCACCATTGCTATGCTGCATATTATGCCACCCTGCATCATTCCACTGTTTCTCCATGTCCGCAGCACCACTTTCATTGTTCCCACCACGTCCACCATCCCTCTGCCCAGTTTTTCTAACAATCTCACGGATTTTGTAGGATTTTAGCGATGGAAAACTATTGTAATTTACAGTCTTGATTGTAGTAGCAAAGCACAACAAATCACAAGTTTTTAGAACTAAATTATGAAGAAAGCCCTGGGAAGACAAATCGATAATAATTCCATTAAAGAAGTGAGGTTAAAATATGTCAAACCCTACAGGGACATTCAAGGCGCTGATTTCACAGATGAAAACATTAATGGAGCAGTAGAGGAAGATCATTGGATGATTGAGGAATTCAGCATTCGGCGTTGAAGATTTTAAAGCTTAATTCAGGATTGGGAAGGCAGAGGGTACAAGGCACAAGAAAAAATATCTCAAGGCTTTCTTTTCAGCACCATTTCCTTTCAGGAAAGGACATAATGTTTATATGATTTTACTCTTTTACCGTGTTCCTGAAGAGATCTTCATCCAGTGCATTTATTTCAGAATGTCGGCCTCAGAATACATGCAACACTTCAAAACCATTCAGTAGTATGGGCGTGCACGCCTCCGCCATTTTGTTTTAATGATACAATTAAATGTTCATCACCCACTTTCTTTATGAGTCTTCTTTTTTTCCTATAAAAACCTCAATGAACAGATTATGTAGGGTTCCAGATTTTATCAGAAAATTATGCAGTGAAAGGCTTTTTTAATACATTTTGTATAACTTTTGTATGAAGGCTCAGAGCCTATAGGGTCTCAGTGAGGAGGAGTTTCATCTGTTAAAGAGGATTCTGGTCTTTGGTATTTCACAGTCTGTAACTTTCTTTATTGTGCTATTTTAATATATCATTTCATTTCATCCATCTGTCTTGTATCATGTTTTGGAATGTGAGTGACTCACTAATTTTTGGTATGGATTTATCCTAGTTGATACCCATTCTTGGATTAGTCAAGCGCTTTAAATATGGCTCATTCATGATATTCTATTCCACTATTCATCTAAACCGTATTTCTGCTATATTGGTTGCTTTGGGAGGGTGCTTTTAAAATGCTATTGTCATGTATGGATTCTTATATTGGTAAGCCCATGCATGGTGGTATTGTATATCTAGGTATCAGCTCAATGTTGACTAATATCTTCTCAACATTTCTTTCATTGCATACACCTTTTGATAATTGATATCTGTGACATATTACTTGAATTGGCCCGCTTTGCAGTAAACTGTCTCTGAATTGTCTGTTGCTTTCATATTAGACTTATGTACTTTGCCTCTGCAGTATCCCTTTCTCTGTGTCAGTTTCTGAGGGTCTTGGTCCCATTCTATTTTATTTCCCTGTTTACAGGAGATAGCATGTGAGCTGAAGTTGACAACTTCATACATTATATTATACGCTCCTTGCTATGCTAAGATGTCCTAGGCACTGGTCTATCACAACTCTAGGCTGTCTCTAGGAGCGACAACATCTTTCTGCCGCCGTTGTTGGGGAACGAAGTTGAGAAAATTTAAATCCCTGGCCCTCGACAAAATCTAATTCACTCTTCAAGTAGGTGAGTATGGAGAGTTGAGAGTTGTAAATCCCTCAACTTGGCGACTCCACAGTTCCTAAAGGATTAAAAAGATTCCACTGGGAGACCATGTCAGAGTACAGCATCAGCCGTGCTGGAGACCAAATGACTCCACTGGTAGAAGACTCTGAACTGGTTGAGAAGATGTAGTGATCATCTTTGCAGAAACATGGATCCAAACATGGATAGGGATACAAAGCTAGATGCTTTGAATGATCAAATATATGAATTAAAGAGAATGTTTAATAAAGTGTTGAAGAGGTATATGGCTAATATGAATACAAATGATGATTATTTAGAACAGCCCATGCCTCTTCCAAAACAAGGACAAACTCAAGACCTAGATAATGAGCAAGACACGTATGATGTTTTGAAACCTATGGAGGATGAAGAGGAAAGCGATCAGGAATTGCCTGAGTTCGTACCTATGTCTTGTATTATGCTGGTCAGAGAATATCACGACCTAATAGCAAAGGTAAATAGGGAATGTTGCCTAGAGGAAACAAGAGACCACATAGAAGATGTAAAATTTGATGTGAAGGAAGAAACCACTCATGGGCCTTGCAGTCTAACCGAGTATCATCAGGTTCATGAGGACTGGCCTGAATCAGAGAGAGATCAAGAAACATCAGAAGATCCCCAAGATTCCCCTGCAAGCACAACTGAGGATATTCTGGAAGAGGTTCAAGAAGACATCCTGCCTCCAAATCAGCTAGTACAAGAAAAAGAGAGCTGCTGCTCTTCTGCACAAAGGAACACAAAACAATCATCTCCTTTGACAGAAGAAGAGGTTGATCAGATATTAAATCAGCAGTCCACCTCAGAAATATATTATAGAACAAGTTCCCTTGCTCACTCGTCTTATGATTTTGATGATATAAATCCAGAAGACTCCTCTATGGATCAGGAAGAAGAAAGACCTGCTGAGAATCCTGAATGGTTGACTTGGTCGAGCCAACTAATCTATGACACTGATGGCGAGAGTTACGATAGTATAATAGTAGATGAAGGTTCTTTGAATCTTCACCCTGCTTTACCACAGATCATCAATGAGACTAGAAACCAGCGGCCTTCCTTTTTAGAGGATGAGGAGGAAAGCAAAGAAGAAATCCTTGAGCAGTTTGAAAGCAATGAGCCTTCTCTTACAAAAGAGGAAGTAATGGAGCAAACCACTGCTCAAAAATACATGGATCTGTTCACAGAGCTTAGCTCATCAGAGCAGAATATATCAGAGCTCCAAGAGGACTCAACTGCCATACATGATGAGTCCTCCAGTTCAAAAAAAGAAGAGGAGGGAGATTCTCTTTCTCAGGAGAGTCTTGTTCTTGATCCAATGGAAGAAGAAGAAATCCTGGTTGAAGCCTGCCTGCTACATATTCATCACCAGGTATCATATCATGATCCTTATGCACACTTCCTGCAAACATTTGAAGAAGGATCAAGGGTCTTTTTGAGTAGCATGTTGCAAGTAGAAAGAAAATTTTTCAAAGCTGCTATTATGGAACAAAAGGAAGAGATACCACTGCCTTTCGAAATACAAGAAGAAGGTGATCAGGCTTTCAAGAGTCATATTGAAGATGCAGTGGAAAATGCAGAAATCAAAGCTGCCCAGGATGAAGACAACCTACCAATCACGGAAGGCCTAAAAGAAGAGCTGGTACATCATGTGTTCATTGATCCTGTGGCAGAATATATGGAGGCCCTGATTTGCTCAAATTCTCCAGCATTGATCCTTTGCCAGGGCCAGATTCATCCGAAGAGGCCACCCCTGATGGTGACCACAGTTTTGAAGAACCACATGCAGAGCACCCTGTGGTTATCTCTGACAAGCAGTCAGTGCTCATATCCTTTTTTGTTACTGCTTGACTAGTTGCACTGGCATTATTGTATCACCTAGAGCATCAAAGATTTCTAGGTTAGAGTAGAGTAGGTAGGAAGTCTAAAATAAAGCTCAGTCTATGAGCGTGTAGTTAGTTGTTTTAATTCCTGCAAAGTCCGACAAGCCAGACAGTCTAATCCTGGCTTGGCTGTTTTCCAATTTCTGTTTTAGAATGTAGAGAAGAAATTTGCTAGATAGCTTAATCCTAGCAGATGTAGTTTAGGTAGAGAAAATGTGAGACCAACAATTTAATCTGGTCTCATGGAGAACAGAACTAGGGAAGTAATGTCAAGAAATGAGTCTACGACATGATGATCCTGAAGGTCTGGTGGAAGTTCTCAATACGTCAGGGATGAACATGCCAATCCCCGTGTGGAGCCAATGTTGATCATAATCAGCTATCTGTAATATTTTCACAAGAAATTTGGCTTTAACCTCTCAAATCCCCTCTTTCAGCCTTAAAGGAGTGATTTTTGTGCCTATCGTTGCCCTTCCCGCCCCCAAATCACATTATAAAATGCCACAGATCATAAATCTGAAAATATATCAGGCCTAGCCCCTTTTTCCAAGCCTCCACTCTTTTCCTCCACGTAACCCAGTCCTGGAACCAGGCGCAAAAACACTAGGCGATCATCGCATATGAATATCGGACGCGCCCTTGGCCGTTGATATGTATAGATCAAATGACATTTACAATCCTCCATTTATCACCCAAACCACATCTCAGCCATCCAATCAAACTGCGAAATCAACAGTCTGCAGCCTACCTGTCCTGGTGGTCCCCACGCTCGCTCCCATTGCAAAAAATGGGTGGTATGTATCGCACCGCCTTTCGGCAGTGGGTGGTAATTCTCGTTGGGCCAGCGATTCCATACACTGTCTACCACACGTCCCAGCGTACGGTCCCAAAACTGCTATTCATCGCACGCTATTGTTCGGCAGAAGATGCGCAGCGATATCGCTGTCAGCCGTCGGATCTGGAAACCTTCATCGAACGGTCATCGCACATCGAAGATGCATGAGTTTTAACCCATGGAAAATGCACCCCTGGCCCACTGTCTATCACCTCCGACACCTTTTCAACCGTTGATCTCCTCCTGAGATCGAACGGTCTAGATCATTTGCATATCCCGTCGTTGACTCGGTCCTCCTCCACGTCATCCCACGTGTTTATCGCATTTTTCTCCCTGCCATTTATATATTCTATTCATATGCTTTAATGTTTTGAATTTTAGCTCTGGCCAGCCCGTCCGCCATTTTTCCACTGCATTTTTCACCGTCACCTCTCGTCCTTCCACCATCTCGTCACGCCGCGCTGTCTCGCGATTATCCCCACTGTGTTCACCTTCTCGTGCATGGTTTTCTTTAACAAGTTTGTGGATTTTGCAGGGGTATGAGCGGCGATAAATTTCCATGATTCACAGCTCTTAATTACAAATGGAAAAATACAGAAAAGGACCAGTTTTCAGAACTGAATTAGGAAGAAAGCCCCAAGAGGGAAAATCGATAAGACTTCCATTAAAGAAGTGGGGTTAAAATTTTTCAAACCCTGCAAGGACATTCAAGGCGCCGATTTCATAGATGAAAACATTAATGGAGCAGCAGAGGAAGATCAGTGGATGATTGAGGAATTCAGCGTTCGGCGTTGAAGATTTTAAAGCTTAATTCAGGATTGGGAAGGAGAAAAGCATATAAGAAAAAAATATCTCAAGTCTTTCTTTTCAAGACCACTTCCCCTTCCAGAAAGGGACAAAATTTTTATATGATTTTACTCCTTTACCGTGTTCCCGAAGAGATCTTCATTCAGATGTATTTATTTTAACGGGCTAATGTATCACATGTGCAAAGACTTCTGCACCATTTAAGATAAGGCAGTACGGCCTCCGCCATTTTGTTTTAACGATGCTAAATGTTTATCTATCACCCACTTTCTTTTTGAGTCTTTGTTTCTATAAAAACCTCAACGAATAGATTATGAAGGTTCCGCATTTTATCAAAAAATTATGCAATGAAAGGCTTTTGTATACATTTTGTAAAGCTCTTGTATGAAGGCTCAGAGCCCATAGGGTCTCAGTGAGGAGGAGTTCTATCTATTAAAGAGGATTCTGGTCTTTGGTATTTCATAGTGTGTAACCTTTTCTCTTATGTGTTATATTAATAGATCATTCCATTTCATCCATCTTTCTCGTATCATGTTTTGGAATGCGAGTGGCTCACTGATTTCTGGTATGGATTCATCCTAGTTGATGCCCATGTTCGGATCAGTCAAGCGCTTTAAATATGGCTCATGCATGATATTCTGTTCCATTATTCATCTTAACCGTATTTCTGCTATATTAGTTTCTTTGGGAGGGTGCTTTTAAAATGCTATTGTTATGTATGGATTCTTAGATTGGTAAGCCCATGCATGGTGGTATTGTGTATCTAGGTATCAGCTAAACGTTAACTAATATCTCCTCTACATTTCATTCACTCCATGCACCTTATGATAACTTATTTCTGTGAAGTATTTCTGAATCGGCCCGCTTTGCAGTAAGTTGTCTCTGAATTGTCTGTTGCTTCTATATTGGAGTTCTGCATATTTCCTCTGTAGTAGTCCTTCCTCTGTGTCAGTTTCTGAAGGTCCTGGTCCCATTCAAATTAATTTTCCCTATTTACAGGAGATAGCACGTGAGCTGAAGTTGACAACTTCATACATTATATTATACGCTCCTTGCTATGCTAAGATGTCCTAGGCACTGGTCTATCACAACTCTAGGCTGTCTCTAGGAGCAACAACACCCTCGTTTATCGAAGATTATCTATGCCTCAAATTCCGGGGTTTTCAAATCATCCATCGCATTGGTTTTGCATCCATTCGGAAACTGTAAGTTATTTTATTTTAGCGTAAGTTATTTTATTTTAGAAATATATTTATGAAATGAATGTGTGATGGTTTGATATTAGGAAACAGGTGTTGAAGATTCCTACTTGAAGGAATAGGGTCCTGTTCTCCATTATAGTTGATTGATTTTCCTTTCTGCAGAACCATTTCTTTTCATTATTTTTTCTAGGATTCTTTGAACGAGACTCTGCAATAGAAGGATTGTCTTTGCTGTAACACGAGTAGGCTTCAGCTTTGTTAAAGTGTGTGAATAGTGTGGTTAATACAATTAGTATAATAAATACTACAACCTTTCTTTGCTTTTGGAATTGAGCATATATAGTGTGTGATTGCCTTTGAAACAACCAGACCTTCCTAGGTTGACAATTTATGTGGCACTTGAATTGTTAAACAATTAAAGTGACCAAAATTTTGGCGCCGTTGCCAGGGAAGGCAGTTATAGATTTCAAAAGCATTGATGTTTTTCTTTTAGATGTGCGGATTGTATGAGAGGACGCGGAACCCATAAGAAAACTAACCCTATAGGTGGCAAGGGCAAAGGAAGGGGAGGAAGAAAGACTTTCATAGACGAAATTGTATCAAAAGTTGAATCTTCTCAGAGATTAAGCTCTCAAAGACCAAAGCCTCAACACTCCCCACAATCAAATTATGAAACAGAGGAAGTTCTGAGCCCTGAAAACATAGAGGAACCAGCAGCAGGTGTTGAAGAACCAGTAGACAGTGTTGAATAACCAGAAGAAAGTACTAAAGAATCAGCAGAGAACGTTGAGGAATCTGCAGGAAATATTGAAAAACCAGTGGAAAACATTGAGGAGCTAGTAGAAAACTTTGAGGATCCAGAAAGCGCAGTAGGAGATCAACCAATGGAAGGAAATAACGAAGGATTCTTTGGTGGAGGATGAGTAGATCCTGAAGGAGAGGGAAAAGATGAAAATTCTCTCTCTACCTTGGGATTTCCTATTAGTGATCTCCCTAGAGGAGCAACTCCTATGAAGAATATCCCATTGTCAGCCTTACCCAACTTCCATGGTTTATCCTCTGAAGATCCTGACGAATTTCTTTTTGAATTTGATATATTATGCAGAAGTTATGATTATGTTACTAATGCTCAGAAGCTGAAACTGTTTCCAGCAACAGTAAAAGGAAATGCATTAAGATGGTTCATGAGCCTCGGAAGCCAGGTAATCACAACATAGGAACAGATGAAACATAAATTTCTGCTTAAATATCAAGATTATTGCCGGACAAGAAAAAAGAGGGAGGAATTATTCAAGATGGTACAAAAGGAGGACGAGAATTTGGAGGACTTTGTGGAGAGACTGTAGTACAATCTGCAAAGATTCGATCCTCCAAGTGTAAGTAAAGATATTCTTAAAACAATATTACTTAAAGGAGTAAGGGATGATTGTTTAGACATGCTAAACATGCTTGGTAAAGGAGATATATCTAAAGAATCATATGATGAGATTGTTGACCTCTGTAAAAGATGTTCAAGAGGAGCTGCAAGGAACAGATCAAACAGCAGAGATGACACATATTCAAGAGTTTAGAATCAGCCAGTGGGGGAGCAACAAGAGCTGAAATAGGTAATTTACTTGAAGAATTTAAGGTTGAAATGTTAAGTTCTTTTGCTTCACAAATTGACACCTTGCAGGTTAAAAAGAAGCAGGCTGAAGCAGAAGCAGCTTTGGCTGTCTTTTGCCCCAAATGCAGAGACAAACACCCATTAAGGGAATTCCCATTGGACAAGATACCAATCTGTACCCTTTGTGAGAAAGATCATGAAACACAACAATGCCCTTCTCTACCAAAAATCAAGGCAGCATTGCAACCAACGGAAGAAGAAGTTGAAGCAGTCTATCTGCTAACACAAAGAAGACAGTGGAAACCACGAGGACAAGGTATGAATTCTAGTATGCCATTTACTAATCGTTGGAACAATTATCCTTCTTTTAGTCAGACAAATTACCCTCCCTTTAACCAAATTCAATACCCACCCTTTAATCAGATGAATTACCCACCCATGCAACAAACAAACCCTCCCTTTGTAGATCCTGCAATGTGGACTTCTTGGCCTCCACAACAATCATCTTATTTTAACCAATGGAATTCAAATTGGAGGGGCCAACAATTTCCATTTCCAAATCAATTTCCTCAATTTCAACAACCACTTCCTCTACCATCAGGTGCTCCACCAAATAATCAAATGAGACCCCAGCTACCTATACAACCAAATCCTAACACCAATAATAAAGCTGTGCAAGTTATTGACATTCGGAACCAACCTACACTTCCTGTTTTCCCTGCACAATGTAATGACATCCATTTAAGATTTGGGAAAATAGTTGAAACTATTATTGATGATGTTACTTCTTTGGATTCAGATAAAGAAGAAACTGGGAAACATGACCCACACAAAGAAGTACAATCACCCCCTAATAAGGGTTTTGAAACAACAGAACCACCATTCCCCAAACGTTTAGCTTTAACTAAAACACTTGAGCTACCTGCTTTTAATATTTTAGGGGAATTTCAGAATCTGTATGTTAAAATTCCACTTTTACAGGCACTAAGAGATGTACCGATTTATTCCAGAACCATGAGAGACATTTGTGTTAAGAAACCTGGTAGGAAAGCTAAAGATCCCCTTACATTTCATGTTATGGGTGATCTATCTACATTAATGTCCGGTAAGACTCCTCTAGTTAAATATGGTGATCCCGGCCATCCTACTACGACAGTCCAAATTGGTAAAACAATAATCCCTCAAGTTCTGGTAGATTTAGGTGCTGCTATAAATATCATGACTCTTGAAACTTTACAATTGTTACAGCTAAAGAACACAATTAGAGAAACACCAACCATCCTAGAGTTAGCTGACCATTCTACAATCAAACCAGAGGGAGTTGTTGAAGACTTAGTTATCTCGGTTGAATCCTGGAATTACCCAGCTGACTTTGTGGTGTTACAAAGTAAAACAAAGTTGGGCGGACATCCTCTAATTCTAGGAAGGCCTTGGCTAGCCACAACTGATGCCTTTATCAGCTACAAATTTGGTTCAATGACGATTTCCAATGGATATGAAACTAAACAGCTTACTCTTTACCCTCATGCTACACCCATGATTAACAATGAAAATTCTGTGTGGATGGATTATGATGATAACACTATTCAACCTATTTTGACTATCAGGCAAGCTTTAAGTCTTAAGGACAACACAGAGGATGAAGTAATTAATAATTTTATTTGTGAACCCTCCTTTGTAACTGCAGAAACACATAATCAATTGACTACACTTTTGGAAACAGATACCCAGGAAAAGATTAAATCTAAAGACTTACCTCAAACATCGAATACAATCTCTTCTAAAAGTATAATAGTGGAAATCGAACCTGGCAAAACACTTAACATAAATCCTGATCTGACAGTTGTTGAAACACAAAAGTTAATGAAGTTACTACTTGAAAATAAGGAAGCATTTGCATGGGATTACACGGATATGAAGGGAATCTCTCCTGAATTATGTACTCACCGAATTTATATTAAGGAAGGTTGTCGACCAGTCTGCCAACCCCAAAGACGAATGAACCCTAATTTAAGAGAAATTGTTAAAGACGAACTTCAAAAATTGCTTAATGCAGGATTTATATACCCTATATCTGACAGTGAATGGGTTTCCCCATTGGTAATAGTCCCCAAGAAAAACGGGAAATGAAGAGTGTGTGTAGATTATAGAGCCTTAAATAAAGCCACTCAAAAGGATCACTTTCCTTTACCATTCATTGACCAGGTATTGGATAGTTTGTCAGGGAAGAAATTCTTTTCCTTTTT
This sequence comes from Pinus albicaulis, assembly GCA_034641835.2. Classification (NCBI taxonomy): domain Eukaryota; kingdom Viridiplantae; phylum Streptophyta; class Pinopsida; order Pinales; family Pinaceae; genus Pinus; species Pinus albicaulis. The sequence continues at coordinate 728,274,211 of CM076570.1, read as the reverse complement.
AGATGGATTCAGCGGGTATAACCAAATTAGAATTGCACCCCAAGACCAAGATAAGACCACTTTTACTAGCCCTTGGGGAACTTTTGCCTATAGAGTTCTTCCATTCAGACTATGTAATGCACCAGCAAATTTTCAGAGGGCTGTTATAGGAATATTTTCTGATATGCTAAATGACTCTATGGAAATATTTATGGATGATTTTACTCCTTATGGTGTGTCTTTCGAAGATGCATTACAGAATCTTGAGAAGGTACTTAAACGTTGTATACAAGATCACCTCTCCCTAAGTACTGAAAAATGTCATATGATGATGAGTGAAGGAGTAGTGCTTGGACATTTTATCTCATCTCAAGGTATTCAGGTAGACCCATCCAAAATACAGGTCATTCAAAATCTTCCTGTTCCTAAAACACAAACTGATGTGAGAAGTTTTCTAGGACATGCTGGATATTACAGGAGATTTATTAAAAACTTTTCCAAGATAGCTTCTCCTTTATTTGTGTTGCTCATGAAAAATGCTGAATTTAAGTGGACTAATCTTTGTCAGGAAGCCTTTGTAGAACTCAAGCATCAGTTTTCCATAGCTCCTATTTTGAGAGGACCTGATTGGGCACTTCCCTTTCATATATCTTCTGATGCTTCAGACACTGCAATTGGAAATGTCTTGGGACAAGAGGAAAACCATCTTCCTTATGCCATCTACTTTATCAGTAAGAACATGACCCCTGCTGAGCTTAATTATACAGTTACCGAAAAGTAATTTTTAGCAGTAATTTATGCCATTAAAAAATTTCGACATTACATTATTGGTTATTCTACTTTTTTCCATACTGATCACTCAGTTATTAAGTATTTAATGAATAAATCTGTCACAAATGCTCGAGTTACCAGATGGTTATTGTTACTGCAAGAGTTTGATATTACAATTGTAGATCGACCAGGTAAATAAAATGTTGTGGTTGATTTCCTTTCACGGTTAAAAAATGATAATAATATTCCAGTAGATGATTCCTTTCCTGATGAGTATTTATTTGCAGTATCTGCTCACTCACCTTGGTACGCAGACATTGCTAATTATCTGGTTGTAGGAAAGTTACCATCACACCTGTCATATAGAGAAAAGAGAAAAATTATCCAACAAAGTGCCAGGTATAGCTAGATAAGCGGGTGCCTGTTCTACACAGGATTTGATCATGAAATCCGAAGATGCATTAGAGAGGATGAGGTGTATGACATACTAAAAGCTTGTCACGATGACCCTTGTGGAGGGCATTTTGCTGATAAAAGAATGGCACATAAAAATCTGAGGATGGGTTATTATTGGTCCTCACTGTTTAAGGATGCAAAGAAATATGTGCGGGCTTGTGATAGCTGTCAGAGAATGGGTCAACCTAATCATAGAGATGAAATGCCATTAAACCCCCAGGTAATACTTGAACCATTTGAAAGATGGGCCTTAGATTTTATAGGACCCATTAATCCTCCATCCAACCAAAGGGTCTATATATTAGTCTATACAGATTATATGACTAAATGGGTGGAGGCCAAAGCACTTCTTAGAGCTAATGAAGAGGCTTTCCTAGCTTTCTTATTTGAAGAGATCTTTGTTAGATTTGGAATTCCTAGAGAGCTAGTTACAGATGGAGGACCTTCCTTCAATTCTCATGGTTTCAAATCTACCCTTCAGAAATATTATATTCATCATAGAATGACTACACCATACCACCCCCAAGCCAATGGGCAGGTGGAAAGCACAAATAAAGTAATAGAAGCCATTCTAACCAAAACAGTGAAGGATAACCAGAAGGATTGGTCTCAAAATCTCCCTGATGCACTATGGGCTTATAGAACTACCTGGAGAAATACTACAGGATTTTCTCCCTATGAATTGGTTTATGGTAAAAGTGTTCTTTTTCCTATGGAATTTGAAATTAAAACTTTAAGAACTGCTTTAGCTGTTAACCTTGATTTGACTGATGTGCAAATAGCCAGGTTGCAGCAGCTTCTTGAACTGGATGAAAAAATATTAGACGCCATTCATCAGACAACCATGATTCAACAACAAAGAACAAAGTGGCATGATAAAACTATCAAGCAAAAGCAGTTCCAAAAAGGTAATTGGGCCTTATTGTATGATTCTCGGTTTGAGAACTTTTAAGGCAAGCTACGTACAAGATGGCTGGGACCTTATGAAGTAGATGTTGTTTTTCCCAACGAAACAGTAAGACTTTTAACAATTGATGATTTTAAAACACTTCTACTAGTAAAAGGTCATAGGCTTCGTTTGTACCAGCGCCCTGTTTCTAAAGAAGATTTTAAGGCTGCTTGCATGACAAATGCACATTATATTTTTCTAGGGGAGTCTTATGCTCCTCACAGCATTTAATTGTTTTCTGCACTATATTTTTAGTATTAGATTAGATTTAAAACTAATAATCCCTGTCAAGGGTTGGCATGTTACAATTGTATTTTACAGATTAAGGAAGAACTTACCAAGGAGGACAACTTCATTACAAGAAGATATAAGCTTCAATCTGAGAAGCTTTGTTTCCCTTATTTTAATTCATTTCCTCATCACCTAGAAATTTTTCATCACTTACCCCCTCACTCTTTCTTTCCCTTCTCATATCATTTTCCTATTTTTCTCATTTTACCCAACTGCTGAAACACCATTTTCCAGCAAGTATTTTCCCTATTCCTTATTGCTGAAATACCACTCCTCAGCAAATACTTCCCTTATTTTTCCATGGCTAAATCATCACTTTTCAACAACATTTCCCTTATTTTTCCATTGCTGAAACACCACGTTCAGCAGCATCTCATTTATCTTTCCCTTGCTAAAACATCATTTATTTCCCCTAAAAACATGACTATGCAAATTTCTTCAGTCCTTCCCTTTTATTCTTCATACTCCTTGAGTGAATACTATCCATTTACTACCTTTCTCTTATGATTGAGCAGACTCTAATATGATCCTCTTACATTTCAGAGAACTCTAAAGTTCTTCCATCAATATTAAGCTGCCATAAACAAGCACTATATATTTTGAATCATAAAGAAAAGGTAAATATAAGGTATGTGAATTTTATGTAATACAATTAAATGATAGTTTAAAGAGAAGATATCCCTCATTATGATTATAATCTCCGCACACTTGAAAACATCATTTCACCATACATGGGGTGGATTTCTAAATTACAAACCATCATTTCACAGCATGCAAACCACCGTCACTCTTTACATCCATTACTTCGGCTCTTTACCGATACTCCATGTTCTCAGGCACAACGATTACTCTGTTCAAAGCCTGGTAATTCTGCTTTCTGCCTCTGCATTTTACCTGAGCCAGTAACTATGGGAGGACTGGCCATCAAACATGAGCCCGGCTCAATGGCTCTTCTTGAACTATTTTCAGATGCTTACCAAATCTTCCAACAGGAAGGATGGGTAACATATTTTGAAAGACTTCAAGAATTTCACCCTCAGCAGGTCCTGGAGTTTGCACAAAACCTTCAGGAGGACCATTCTATAGTTCAGGGGGTTCGAATTCCGGTTACAGAGGATGATATAGCACAAGTTTCGGGTTTTCCAGTCACAGGTGCTCGGTGGTTTAGCAAGAAGCACATCATCCTAAACGCGCAACAAGACTTCCTTCTTCCAGGAGAACATGTTGAGATTAGAGGGCGTGGCGTAGGACTACACTCATTACCTCCTCCGTGGCCAAAGGTAGCTGAATTTGTCAAGAATTATTTAACTTGCAAGGGTCGATATCAGGTATTTTATCAACATGACTTTGTTTTAATGAGCCACTTACGACATGGTATACTAGTAAACATTCCTTATTATCTGCTTGGATGTATTAAAAATATGTCATATTACTGTAGACGGGTAAAATTTCCACTACTTTATCTTGCTCATCATCGCCTTTGTAAACAACCTACCTTTACCTCCCGAACAAGCCCCCGAAATTCCCCAAGAAGCTAAAAATCCTGAAGAAATCCCCGAAAGCTCTTACGAACAACAACTGGAAGATATTACTGATCCTCCATCGATTCCATCTTTAGAACCATTTAATCCAATTGACCTGTCCCCAAGCCCATCTCATTTAGTAGAGTCATCCCATCCCACCCTCCACATCCCTAGCGACGACTCTCAGGCTAAAACACCACCATCTTCCCCTATTCATAAAAGAAAAAGGCGAATTGCAACAATCTCTGTATCAAAAAGGCAAACAAGGGCTACATCCAAAGCAGCCACCTCCCCCGATAGCCCTTCTCCTAGGGAAAAATATCCTAATAAAAAAGAAAAAGCAAGCTACTGCTTTTTCTTCTTTCCTACCTAGGAGAAAAATGAAAACAACCATTGAATCTGAAACCATTCCCATTACCCCAGACCCTGTATCCATATTGCTAAAACTTCATTCATCATCACCATTCCAAACCCTGGAATCATTACCCGTCTCGTCCTGTGGCACTGCTCCATAAGAACCAGATGCCCAGGGTAATATGACATCATTTTCTACTCAGACAGTAACTGCTCCATAAGAACCAGTTACTCACTCAGCAACTGAAACAAAAGAACCAGCTGTTGAAGTGCAAAGGTCAAACATCCAGCATGATATTATAAGGAAACCAGCTGTAGTTGAAACACAAGAACCAGCTACAGCTGAAGAACAACAATCAACTTTAGCAAAAGCAACCGATACAGAAGGTTCAGTCACCATGGCCTCTCTTTTAGAGGAAAATGAATTTTGAAAGTTAGAATTAGAAGCCTACAAAAGAGAGTTGGTAACGACAAGGGAAGCCTTTGATAAAGATATAAATCTCTACATCTTGGCCCATACAACATCGATGCAAAAGAATGACCCATGTAAAGAATATATGTGCCATGAATGTGGAAACATCTATCAACAGGCTGGATACAAGATAGTTAAAGTCCCAGTCCCTGAGGCATCCACATCGGTTGCAGTTAAGGAAGAATTCCCTACTGTCACACAAGAACCAGTAGGGCCTTCAAAAACTTTGGAGAAAGAAACCAAGCCACAGGTATCCTGCCCTACATTAATTGATTCAACTACTCAGACTATGCCTCAGCCCATTACTTATAATGCCGAAACACAAACTCCACCATGGAAAGAGTTCGAAATCATGAATAAGTGGAAGAAATAGTATGCTATTGATCAAGACAATGTTTTACAACAACATAAATTGGCCTGGAAAAATCATATGTATTCCAATTGGGATAACTGGGAGCAGACACTTCAACAACTTAAAGATTCCAAGAAAGAAACTAAGAAATTAAAAGATAAACTAATCCTGATGTTTCAATTAGTACAAAAATTGTTAGCCACTAGGAAACCATCCTTGAACTATTCTCTGTTTATTTCTGAATGCCTTGTTTATTTCCAGTTGAAGGCAATTAAGGATGGGAGACCTTATGAGTTGCTCACAGCTGAACAGTTTGTCAAAACATTTGTTGAGGCTTCCACTAGTGATCAACATCTATTATGTGAGTTGTATCTTCATAATGAGGCTATGCCTGAAAACAGAGAGGTCAATATTAATCCTATTGTTGGTGATATACAGATTAGGGTGTTTGTTTCCTTTCTTGCCAATCAAATCACATGGAAGACCGCTTTCCTCGCGACTAGGCATAACGAGGATAATCACCTCCTCTGGATAAGGCCAGAACCTCAAAATCCGACCATTTTTGTAGCAGAGTATCATCAGTTTTTGCAGAAGCCAGGAATGAGTAGATATATACAGCAATTGTAAGCCTTGGTACTCCAAGAGTGTCATCAGTTAATCAGGGGCAAAGAGACCGCTGCTCTAAAGGAAAACAACATGTTGTGGCAACAATCCTCTAAGGAGAGACAAGAGTATAATCCCTTTAGCCCTATTAACCTTGAAATTGCACTGTCCAGAATACCAAACTACATCAGATGTGTTTAGCAATGTGCCGAGAATTGGATTGGCTATCATTTTCACTTCCCTATCTTATGGATGCCAACAGAACGATATCAGGCTCATTACAAATTGGCTAACAGAGATGAGGAAGAAACATGGCAGAAATTGCAAAGTAACCAGGGATTCAGACCTTTGACAGATACCACCTTCCATAGTTATTGCTTGAGTAACTTGCATGTAAAAAGTCAGTATCCAGACTCAGACTCAGACTAAAAGTTGCCTGAGGACATGCAACCCTTTCAGCTGGGGGGGATGTTAGGACCTCATAATGTACCATTTTGACTACATATTTTGTCACCACTTTACTCTTTCTAGTCCAAACTTAAAGCTTACATTATCCATTTTTCCCAAAAGTATATAAAGTTCTTCTCTTGACTATATATTTAATTTGTCTTGCATATAATTCTACATTACTTTTATATTTAATCATTAATCGAAGGTATATAGTTGTTGATACAGTTTAAATATCGCAGATAATCTATTTTGAAGATCACTTTGCTGAAACAGTCAACAGGCATGCAAATCCCGTTGCTGAAACAACTCGTGATTTGAGATTTTGAAGGCGTATTTTAAGTATGATGGCAACAAGACAAAGAAAAGCAAGGGAAGCTGTTACACGGACCATTCTAAAGCTAGTATTCTTGTACCCATCGTAATAGCATTCTGCTTTGGAAGAACATAAGACCCTGTTTTAAGAATAGAAGATCAGATTTGGATAAATATATAATTTCTCTGATGTAACTGTAATAGATGTCCTCTCTTTAAAAAGAGGAGACACCATCATTAAAAGATAGTTAGAGACTGCGGGAAGTGCATTTTCCTAAACAGAGAAGGAGTGAGACACCATTGTAATATGTCACTTTTTGACAGATGAATAAAAGTCTATTTTGAGCACTCCAATTTAATTTCTTTATCTGGGGAATCTTGTGAGAAGGAAAGGGCCCGCCTTCATCACAAGATTCACCCATTTGTCCCCGTAGTCTGTTAACTGTTTATGTTATTCGCACCTTGATTAAACCCTGTTTGCTGAAGATTATCTATGCAGTTCTGAAATCTTGTGTTTCCTGTTAGAACTCTGTTTTCAAATCATTCACTGCATTGGTTTGTGCAATTCATTCTGGAAAAGTTGTAAGTTATTTTATTTCAACAATATATTTATGAAATGAATGTGTGATGGTTTGATATTAGGAAACAGGTGCTGAAGATTCCTACTTGGAGGAATAGGGTCCTGTTCTCCGTTATAGTTGATTGATTTTCCTTTTTGCAGAACCATTTCTTTTCATTATTTTTTCTAGGATTCTTTGAACGAGACTCTGCAATAGAAGGATTGTCTTTGCTGTAACACGAGTAGGCTTCAGCTTTGTTAAAGTGAGGTGTGAACAGTGTGGTTAATATAATTAGTGTAATAAATACTACAACCTTTCTTTGCTTTTGGAATTGAGCATATATAGTGTGTGATTTCCTTTGAAACAACCAGACCTTCCTGGGTTGACAATTTATGTGGCACTTGAATTGTTAAACAATTAAAGTGACCAACAGCCCCAACCCTCATCTATACAACCAGGCTTTACCACAATCCCTCCAAGGGTTTCCTAGGGCCAAACAAGAAACATACACTACCATGCTTTACCACAATCCCACCATATACCAGTTCATGGATCACTAGGCCTATACAAGCATGGATGCCTCTAGATATCTCCACCTAAACCGTGAGGAATTTATTTGTCTCCACCTCTAGGATTTACCGTATATCCCACCATCCATCGGTTGAGGATTCTTAGGCCCAAGGAGGCTCCACCATCTAGGATTTACTGTATATCCCTCCATTCACTGGTCGAGGATTCCTAGGCCTAAAGAGGGAAAAAACAAGCAAGATTTACCATAATCCAACCTTCACCGGTCCAAGGATTCCTAGGCCTTATGTCTCCTCTTGAGACCACCCCACTCAGTTTCAAAACCATCCAAAAATCTAGCTCAACCAAGTAAGAAAAACTCTGTCACACCTTCGCTATTCGGAATGGCAAGGAAAGGTTGAAAACCATTGTCACACTTGGAAAAACCCATGCGAATGATAGCAAGAGAACAAAACACACACATGAAACTCAATACCTGCAAGTAATCTCGCTGTAGTCACTCAATCCAAATCTTTCTTGTTGAGCTTTGCTTCCCTTTGCTTTCTTTGTCCTTCCTTTGTTTTCCTTGATCTAATTCTAGAATGCTCCAATAAAACAATAAGATTCCAAGAATATGAGAGACAGAATGGAGAAAGAGCTCCACCAAAAAATGTCAAAATCCCATGATTTGATCCTTAGAAGCCTTTTATCAGTGATGCCTCTAATTTCTTCAATTTTCCATCATTTTCCTTCTATTTCTTTCCCACATGCAACTTGTGATCTTTCACCTTCATTTTCTCCTATTTTCCTTAATTTTCACAAATAAACACCAAATAACGACTCTTCCCTTTTAATGCCTTTGTCAATTTCCCTTAGCCATAATAAACCAAATGAACACCAACTAGAATGGTTTTCCCAACATTCAACTTGGAATATGTGTCCCATGACCTTCATCTTATTTTTCCTTCATTAAATTTATTACATAAATGTTTAACCTTAGGTGTTTAAAAAACCCTTCCCCTTAGGGAACACCATCCTCAATTTTCAATGACACCTATAACTAGAAAAGTTCTAAAAACCAAAACATATTGCTCATGGAGATTTATAAACAACTTGTTACAACATTTATAATGACATCCTGCTGAAAACATGAAAATCATATCGTTTACTGTAGCTTTATAAAATAGCTCATTACTGTATTTACAATAACAACCACATATAATTATGCACATTTTCTTTAACCAGCATATAACCATACTTTCTATGGAGCTTCATAATAAAACTCGATATAGTATTTACAATAATATACACATATGCATATTTGCTAAACTAGAAAATAAAAGCATACGATGCCTGCGTCTGCAACAAGGGAGTGCAGAGGCTCACACCTCCAACCTCAAATGTAATACCAGGATTCAACTCCTTCCTAGGAAGTCCAGAATCCACTGCCAAATTCAAACACGTGTCTAATGTCTAGCGTTACGATCCTGTGCCACTTTTCCTTTGAATGAACAATTACTGACTTATTATTTCAGAGCACACTCCCACTGTGCATTTGATTCCATTTGGAAATGCTAATGACCAAAAAAACCCCATCCCATACCTTCCCTTCTCTGTTACACACTCTCTCGGGAAATTCGTCCACCCCCTTCTATGCAATTACTCACCTTCCAAGTTCCTCGACATCCCATTTCTTGGGTGATCCATCCTTTGGCAAGGTTTCCTCACTTCGGAAGGTAAAAAAACCAAGGTACATCCCTACCTCAAAACCATCATACCGGTCATAGTATGCTCATGGAAATAAATGGACACTATTGGGTACAAGTGTCCCACAATGACCCTGCTTTTGAAGTGCTTCGCCAACATTTGGTTGCATGTTCTAATTACTTTTTTTTGTTGCTGGTAATTTTTGTAGTCAGTTTCAACCACCTAACCAAGCATTTTCATGATATCCTGTACCAAGAATATAACTTCCATTAGATTCCAAATAAATTGAAATAAATTCACATCATAACTCATTGGTGGCCCATTAATAAGGTACATTTACATTTTTGTTCACTTCCTGTCACAACAAGTCAAAATATCTATTTGATGAAATCATCATGTATAAACATATCACATCCAATTAGCTCAAAACGAAACCATCATAAACCAGAATCATAGATCACATGCATAATTAAAGCTCAAATAAGGTACTGATACTTATCCTTTAATCTATCCTTAACGTCTACCTTTATACTTTGTCCTTTTCATACACACACTGCATCGATTTCCACACCCGAAAAACACCCACTTCCTTCTCTTCAACCATGTACACATACACATAGTGTGCATCACATGCATACAACCACACATGGCATACACCACCACACAATAAATGCACCTACACCTGACATACAACACATACATCTACACGAGACGTACAAAAAAACACATACACCTACACTCGATGTACGACACATCACACACACCTATATCCCTTATACAGCACAACACAATACATACACCTACATCTAGTGTACAACACAACACAATACACACACAAATTACAACACAATGAATACACATGCCACGATACCACGAGTACACAATGTACATACATAGTACGACACATACACAAAACAACATGTATAACATGCACACAATGCCACATGTGAAACAATACTACATGTACAACGTGTACATAGTACCACTTGTACACAACACCACCTACACAACATGTGCATAACACCACATGTACAGAACATCACCTGCACAACGTATACCCAACACCACATGTACACAGCACCACATGCACGACATGTACAAAACACCACATGTACACAACACCACATGCACAACATGTACACAACACCACATGCACGACATGTACACAACACCATATGATGTGATTTCAAAGTCGTATAGTGGTCGAAGTATCGTGATATATAGAAAACTAAAGCTTCTGAAGGGGACCCTAAAATGTCTGCATCGGGATCTTCCTCCTAACCCCATAATACAACATAAAATTGTGACGACCAACATTGAAAGTTATACCATCATTTCTTCTACAAATATTGTTCATCATGCATTTGATATAGATGGGATCAACAACATCCCCGATCTAGACAAATTGAGCATGTATGTTATGTGGCTCAATATTTCTTCGGCTTTATGTTCCAGAATTTCAATTATCATCCTTTTTTCTTTTGATGCATATTTTACTTGACATCACAATGATTTATAACTCCATCTGAAGATCCCTAGTGAACTACTGAAGGGCCTCCTAGATCTGTAGTCTATTTTCATTTTTTCATATAACATGTTCTCTAGTTCTTATTTGTGTTTAGGGAACTACACCTGTGCAGTGTTAGCAGGTTGTTATTTTCAAGTGCAATTCCTTATTAAAATAAATAAATAGAGATAATCACGAGGTAGAAATATATTAGCATGTTATCATATAATGTGCTATGTCATTATAAACCTCATTTCATAGTTACGATCTTGGTAGAACCTTCAACAATGTAATAGTTTTATATATAGATACCTAGATGACTATATGTTTCAAAGATGTCAAGAGTTAGAACATTTTTCCGAGTACATAATGAGAATATGTTGATAGAGACTGACACTCAAGTACATGGAATTTGGTGGAAGGATTTTATCTTTATATGAGTTTAGTTTAGAAATAAATCCGCAATCTCTATGATTTGTTTTGGAAAGGGTTTTATACTGGAACAGGTTAGAGGAAAACATTGAAAACCTAAGATAGGTTTAGTTAATATAGAATGGTTTAGCTTTTGAAATACAAGTTATTTAACAATTGATATACTAATTAGATGACATAGTATAATGAGATTTTTATTTTTTTTTAATGATAAAATTTGAATACTTTATTTTTCATTGACGATGATGGTGATGCCTCTTTTCCCTCCTCTTCCTCTACTTTATTTTCACTTATGGGTTTATTGTGGCTCTTAGGTTTCTCCAAGCTTTAACCCATTTCCTTATTTTATAGTAATTCATATTTGTTGTATTTTTATAACACTTTAGCTCTTGGAATGTTGTAGACACTTGCACTATTTAGTAGCCACTCTCTTGTCCAATTGGCCTATTATTTTCTTATTTCTGGACATTAAAAAAATTATCTTATTACCTTATCCTTATCTGGAATGCCTTGGAATAAAGGAAATGTCTTCCTCAACAAAATTTTCAACCTAAATGAAAGTGGAAGGTTTGTAGGATTTCCCTTTTCACCATTGGCTAAGGTGTAGTTAACCTTATTAGTGATTGTAAGGTGATATTTTGTGTGTCTTCCTTTCAATTAATATGACCTCTGAACTGGAATAAAATCACCATGCACCATATGATATGGCTTCACTAAGTGGACTTAACATTGTTAACCAAATTGGACAGTCTCCTGGGTTTTAGTTTTTGGTGTTTCATGCTACATTATTTTCTGAAAGTGACCAAGCCAATTGAACAAGGAACACAAGGACTAGTTGGGTGCATTAAAATTCCCAAGACATGCTATCTTTTACTTTTTGTTTTATGTTTTTTTTCAGCTCTGATGTTTTATAATCGAGTCTTTTGTTTCTTTCATTGATATTCAGAGAATTAGTATTACTTTTTTATATGACTTTAGTGTTAATTTATGGGTTTAGAAGTTGAATTTATGGATTTAAAATTAATTGGAACAATAAAGTCTTGAAGCGTGGATTCATTATTGAACTATATACTTTACATATCAATGTGTAGTGTCTAAATATTGCAAGGCAAATCAAATATCCTTGGTTGAGATTGCAAATAATTGGGAGGGTGTTTTATTTCTATAAAGGTAATAGAAGAAACGTGTTGGAGGTTCATAATTCTGCAATGCAACTTTAATCTAATTCATGGAAAATCCCATGTCCTGTAAAATATGAATTTCAATTTCTTTTGCTCTGTTGACATTTCTAGTGAGCCCTCGCTTTTGTTAGACCATTTTTTTATATTTTGTGAAACATAAACTTTGATGGATCAACATGGAAGACAATGTTTCATGCTTCAGAAATTTGTATTTTGGAAATTAGTGAATACATTAATAATTTGGGCATATTCCATGTAGATATACAATACTATCCCCACTAAACTAGTCTCGTAATGAAAATATGACTATTGACATAGAACATTGTCTTAAACCGACTAAGGTCGGATTAGCAATTGATGGATCTAATAGTGATTTTCCAAAAACTAAAGAATCAAGCAAAGTCAATAACTTGCATGGAGTAGTGATCCACAATGCAAAGTATACTATTATAGTTGTGGGAAGGGATGAAACTAGCCGCAAGTCCCGTTAGGATAGAACTTGGGTAAGTTGCATGAAATATTGCATTAAAAGAGGCTAATTAATTTGAAACACATTGCAAAAAAAATTGAAGGTTTGATTGATGTTAATTACCCTTATCACTCCATGTACACTTATCCCAAGGACTTCTTTGTAATTTCATGAAATTTGTTTAAAATATTAACTCGTTTGAGGAGTGTAATTGTGCTGGAAATAGATGTTGCATGCTATAGGAGATGGTGAACGTGATATCACAAGCCTTTACTTTGAAACAACTTTATAATGTATTCAAGTTGCTTCATTGTTGGAGTCTTCCAATCTTGAGAATGAAAATCATGGACAAATACCTTAGTCTATGAAGTTATATAGATATACTTCGAGGCTCTTTGAGTAAGTCCCATAACTAGATAGAATCTATGATGAGATTTTTTTATTACTATTATTTTATTATTGTCAAATTTGGATGTGAACATGCATAATCTCTACTTTTGGACAAATTTTCAAGAAGTTCTAAAATACAATAAGGATGATTCAGATTTTGATAGGGTGGCTTATCTATCTTCTTACGGGTATTGTGCCTCAACATATGAGAGAATACGTAAATGGAATTTTTTTTTCTTGCATATAATTTATAAATGTATGGGAGTGGCACACGAGGATTGTTCTTTCAAAATATGTGTTTAACCAGAGTTTGACATGATCTACACGAAAATTTTCATAATATTCCACCCTGGTAATTTGGCTAATCTCGTTATTTTCTATTCCGAATGTTGTTTCTGCAAGAATACGTAATGCAAAATTAAGGTAGTCTAGTATCTATGATTCTTCAAAATTCCATGCTAATACTATGATGAATGAAATGTGTCCAAAGTTGGTAGCCATCTCCCGTATCCCTCTTAGTCTCACTTGATGGTGAATATTATTGACCTGTAGTCTATTTTACAACCATCCAATAACTAATATACTAATATACTCCAAAAAAAATCTTTTCCACCTCATTTATTCTTGCAAGCTCGAAATAAGTGTAGTTGGTACCATCATGAGATACTGAATGGTTGTTGTTTTCTCTTCCCGGACCTTCCTTTAATCTCATCTTCATTATTATCATGTAGTTGTATCCATCCACTTGTCTTATCCCCATTTAACTTCATTCTCTCTTGGTTTTCCGAGGGGATAATCTTAGACTCGCTTTAATATTTCGATAAAATACTATGATTTGCTTCTCTCCTCTCCGAAAATTTGTCTTATTTATGTATAACTAGATGGACAACATAACATGAATTAAAATGGCTAAAACCTTCTCCAAAATTCCTACGGACTAACAGATTAATGCTTCATCTAGGGATGTCCCTTAAAAATGGAATTTCAAGTTTTGGGTGAATTTTTTTTATATGAAATATGAAATATAACTTGTGTAGACTTGTTGTTGTTGATGTATTTTGTCAACTAGATTTTAAAGATAACTATTTTAAGAATTTTTCTTGCTTTACCATGTTCTAGAAAATATCCTTGCTTATCTATTTTCCATATAAATGTTTAACCAATGATGTGGCAAAAGAGGAACTAGATATAGATCGACAGTGGAAACACACTAAATATAAACCTTTCAATAGTTGTGGAAAGAAATTAACAACTTGTTCTAATTCTAGTTACTTTTTTTTGTATGACTAGATTAATTTGTTAGTAAATTAACAACTTCTTGTCCATATAATTTTTTTAACAAATGGTGTGGAAAAAAGAGGAATTAGATAGAGATCGACAGAGTGGAAAAACACTGAATAGAAACCATTCAATAGATGTGGAAAGATATTAACATCTTGTGCTAATTCTAGTTACTCTTGTTTTTGTATGACTAGATTAATTTGCTAGTACATTATTGTGTATTATTAGCTTGTTGTGTGGGTCATGCTACAGGGGGTGTTACATTGAGCTATTCCATTGAGTTATTTTTTTATTAAGTTAAAAATAGGGGCTACATTATTATAAATTTTATAAATATTTTGGCATTATGTGTCAAGCATTTTTTTTAAAATCAATGCCTATATCGTCACATAATTCTTTAAAGGGTGCTAGCTCAATGGAAGAGCACACGCCTTATAAGCAGGGAGGTTGTTGGTTTGATTCCACTCGTGCCCTAAAATTAATTAATCAATGATATTGTAGTTTATTTTTAATTAAATACTTTTATATTGATTTATTTCAATGTTGAAATATTTTTACTGGATACATTGTTTTATATTGTCTCTAAATACAATATAAAGTATGGAAGTATGGAAGTATAAAGTACTCATCAAACTAATTCTATTCACCAGAGCTTGTTTAGCAAGATAGAAATCGGATTTGGGAGAACCTCGCTGAGAAGGGGGCAATGTGGCACGGGACAATGTGTATTGTGTATGAATGATTTGGAAACAAATGTTCATTTATTCCTTAAATTCCCAAGTCGTTGTACAATTATGTACAAATATTATGGTTCAATGCAATATATCTTACATGCATTTCCATTCTATTTAATATTGTCTTAAATGGTGGACACATAGAGGATCAAGTTTGCAAACAGTTTCGATATACATTTTCGGGAAGTATGGAAGGCCAAGAACAAGATTATTTTTTGATAATTATGATCCGAATCAAAACTGGATTTATTTGATTTTTTTTACATGGCTTGAAACACAAAGTATGACCATAAGAGGTACAAAGGATCTTTCCATTAGACATATTCTCCCACGGGTTTCTTACCAAGCTAAATATTTTGACGAGGTTGCTTAGGTTGGGCGATGTGGATGTGGGGCACGGTTGTGGATTGACAAAAGTACACATTTCAAGATTTCTTGGTTTGTTGGTGTAGGCACAAACACCGGAGAGGGAGGTTTTGCCACTATGGGGGCTATTTTGGTTTGTCGGGGAAAGAGATATATTGACAATATACACATCTATGGAGACTCTAAAACCATTATAGATGGGCTCAACAAAAACACGACATTTTCCCCTCCACTACTTGATGGTTGGATTGCACGCATTCACTCCCTCATATTGACATTCAATGTGATCACATTTCAACATATATAAATGGAAGCAAACGAAGTTGCGGATGCTCTACACATGGAAGATGGAATTATCGGGGATGAAGGATATTACATATTTCCATAAAATAATTATCTAGAAGGTTTTTTTTTCTCATAATTGATTATATTTTGTTATTATACTAATTATATTTAGAAACTGCCTTAAGTTGCGATAAACATAACAATACTATAAGGATTGTTGGGTATTTTTTTGTATACTCCACAAAGAAACTGCGTTTGATGATTTTGATAGTATGCTAAATAGGTTGAGTTAAGTTATGATGGTGGGATATGATATGTAATTTTTCAGATTTTATGAAGTGTATATGTTGCTTTGGTACATTATATAGACGAGTAGTTTTTTTTCATTTGAAAAAATAAAAAGAGACAAAAGTAATATTATATTGAATTTAAATATAGTTTTTTTATTGTCTCTATAAAGACAATATGATTAATCCCAATTATTGTCTCTCTCGAGAGAAAAATGAAATTGTCTCCTAAGAGACAATAATTCTTGTGTTATATATTGCCTTTATAGAGACAAAAATTTTAGATAATTATTTAAGACACCCGCTTAAAGACAATACACAAGTGTTTTTGTCTCAAGTTAAGACAATTGATCCAAAAAATTGTCTCAAATATTGTCTTAAAACCCCCCTTATGTGTAGTAGTGTTGTCATTAAAATCATCTTATATGATGTGTAGAGGCAAAAAGTCATTTTTATTGATGAATATTTAGTTATTTGTACTAATACTCATATAGTGTGAAATGTAGATTTTGAAATAACTCTCAATGTAAATAAAGGTACAACTCTTTTTTAAGAGACAACTAGATTTTTTGTATTAATAAAATTTGGATTATAGGCCGGATATTGATCGCATTTTATTCTTTGATATTTTTTTTGAACATTCTATCAAAAAAGCATAAAAAGTGTCATCATTCTTAGATATTCTAAAGTTATTATGACTACACAATCTATAAATAATTATAATTTAAATAATGTCATCGAAGCCAACAATACATTAACCTAATTATTGAATTTATTTAGTTATATGCATTGATACACGTTTTAAAATGCATTTGAAATTTGAAATTCGTTAAGATCTCAATGTAAGTAAAAGTATATTTTTTTACAAAACAAATTTTAACTAATTGATAATGAGTTCTATGTGGTTTATTTTATTTTTCAATCCATAATTTTTTTATAACTACACATTCTTTAATCAATTAATTATATATGAAATCATCTCGGATAAGTGAGTAAATCGAGAATCCATTTATTGGCTCATTTATTGACCTATATATTGACCTAACATGTGGTTTGATATCGAGTGCACACATTAGAGAACTTTTGAGGTCTAAAATGGGTCTCCTAATAAAATGTACAACCAAAATAGACTTTATAAGAACCAATAGGATTCAAGATGATGATATAAACCATGGGGGATGATTCACCATTTTTGGGATAAAAAAAAGTAAAAAAGATTAAAAAAATAATAAATAATAAAAATATTTTTTTCAACTTGTATTTTTAACTTATCTCCCTAAGGTTTTACTCAATTTTAGAGCGAGATTACTCATTGGATGCAAAATTTAATTCATCATCTAAGGAGTACCTATGTTGCATACTTTCGATGGTCCTGCTACACAAAAAAATGATAAATACATGAAAAAAACGTGATTGCAATCACATTTTTCATGTATTTCTCACTTTTCGTGTAAGCGGGGTCCCTCAAAAGTATGCGACACGAGATACTCCTTGGATGAGGAATCAAAATTTTCATCCAACAAGTGTTCCCACTCGAAATTTGAGTAAACCCATAGGGAGATAAGTTGAAAATATGAGTTGAAAAAAGTAGTTTTTTTTTCCATCTAAAATTTGATGATGTAATCTAATCTTATTTTATTATTTCCAAAATTATTTTATGATTTCCTTAGTAGGCCCATTTTAAACCTCAAAATTCCCCTAATGAATGTGACATTGTTTTTCTCGAAAAAAAGTCCATGTAAAATAAAAATTAATTTCCTAATAAAAGATGGAATAATTAATTGATAATTGTCGTTATGCTTGGACTATTTAAGCTCATTCAAGATATGAACCATAAATAGATGTTTTTTTATAATTTTTGCACCATAAGATGAAATTTGATTTTCCCATCCATGTTAACATTTTATGTTTTAGATTTTAGAAACATTATTTGTAATTGGTATAATCTCATAGAAGCCAATGAGATGTGAAACTATTTATTGAATTCATTTTTTTTCATGTAAGTTGCAACATTAATATGATGTTCATAAGGAATGAAATATACATACAATAAGCATCGCATAGGCATAAGAAGGAGACTACGGAGGGTCCAAGCTGACATAGATCGAGTTTCATGACTCAAAAGCGAAATGAAAGCCACAAAGAAAACTCTCAATAAAGACTAACTGGTCATTAATACATATAGGCCATAGATGATTCCATCATAATATGATATTTTCCCGAGTTCAAAAAAATAAGGATACCGCCATTTTTTTACGCTTTGAACCACATAAAAAATTGATGGTTCACTAAAAAATAATTGTAGGCTGGTTGAAGATACGAAAGAGAAAAAAAAGATATTTATCATAACTGACCAAAGGTTTAGAATGCTGATAAAGGCCATAGAAGAGACATTCTCCTGCGATCCGTTCTTCGAGGTAGATTAATCCATTTTGCGGTAGGAGACATCGGCGGAGAAACCGGAAAACTTATGAACATTTACAATTCTCCAAAATGCACCAAAACATGATAAATTCACTAATGCCACCATGAGAGGTTGGTTGTTAAACGAGAGAAGCCGTGGGTAGAGGAAAGGTGGCCCCGCCATTGAGAGAAGTTGGCAGCAATGACAAGTGACAAGAAATGAGTAATGAACATACATAGTACCTTTAGAGGTCGAGCTATCTCGCATGATGCTCAAGTGGATTCTCCTCAACTACTGGGCATGTCTTGTAGAAATTTGTGTCATCGAGTAGAGGAAGCTCGAAAGACACTAGGAAAATGAAGGAAGAATGCAACTTATTCGATCATTGGTTGGAGTCAACGATGTGGGTGACAAGTCCATTGGCTTAGAAATTAGTTCCTCTTCCCAAGTCATGGGAAGCACCCACGCCCACGGGTTCGACATCGAGTTGTTGTGAGGTAGGAGGTGACAAGGAGAGGATTGCATGACCTTACATGAAGAGTACCTATGAGTTCTATAGAGTATGAGAAATCGTTGACCGTATCCATCGATGGGGAATCGGACCCATAAATTTCCACACCTAGCGGGACCAACAATTTGATTGTATGTTGACTTAGAATTATGGAGGTGATATTCCAAATCCAACACATGACCCTCGATTTGCTTATTAATTTCATGTTGATATACTGTAATGATGGTCGAACACATTGTGCAAGGCCCAAAGGTGGTCTCCTAAGGTTCGAAACTCACGTGCTTCAACATTAGCCGCCATTCTTCGAAAGTGGTGGGGAATTCCATTATCAAAGTGTTCATTTCCATGCCCATGCAAGGAAGGGTGAGGATCTTGGCCTCACCCATGCCCTCCTGTGTTGGGCCTTCCTTGCTCTTGAATCATGGATGTAAGGCCACCCTCTCTCAAAAGCAATGGGTTTGAGACAATCGACATACCACCCTTTCTCGAAAGCCAAAATTGAATTGCAAGGTGAGAGAAGCCATCATTTTAATGGTAGAATGTAGCCTGCGGAGGGAAAGTGGAGAATTACAATTCTTAATGTGCTTCGCATGTTTGAGTTGGATGGACTTGATAGTAGATACCACCCCATCTCTCCTTCTTGAGGTACAATGAATGACAAGTTGTGTGCATTGCCAAATTCCATTTCCGGATGTCGGTGTCGTCTTGATTGCCACCCAGATTCGGGGGAGTAAAGATACAAATTTTACAAAAAATAAAAATAAAAATAATTAATCGATAATGTGTTCTAAATGGTCTACTTCGATTTTTAATCCATAAATTCTTATATGTTAAATTAAAGCAATAACTCATGATTACAAGTTGAGAGCATCCATTTTTTTAATGGTAGACGAGTATCCATGGAGGGCAAGTGATCGAGTGCTCAAAAAATATGCTCGAAATTAAAGTTAAATGAATTGTGTGGAACCCGAATGATTGAGTAGATCGTGTCATTACGAATCTCACGCAATTCGTTTTGCGGAAAAACCGACATCGTATGCTCCGGAAATGAGTTATGTTTGTTTTCCCAAACGAGCAAAATTTTAAAAAATGACAGTGGTCGGGAAAAAATTTTGGGCTAGTGGCGAGGCTACCACATGGCCTCTTGTAGTTGTTCAAAAGTCAATTTTTTTTGGGCCTACCACAACTTGACACGTGGCGGGCCCTAAATGTTTATGTTGTGGGAAAATTTGATTGGGTGGTTGGTGGCCAACAAATAATGTCACATGGCCCAACCGAAGGTGCCACATGGCGGGAACGAGAGCCACCAAAATTTGTTTGGTATGCCAAACTACATCGCATGGGATTCGAACACCAAACCTCACTCCGAACAACACAACACCCTCACCGGTTGGGCTACCATGGTCCTTGTTTATACAACGAGACCAAAACCATATATAAACTCTATGTCGGTGGAGTATGGGGGTAAGGGGGCTAGGGCTTAGCCCCAACCCAATGATCAACATCGCATATGACCCATGGCCGAAACCATAGGCATGACGAGAGGCGGATCCTGCCAAAATTTATTAATTAAAAAAAATTAATTAATCACATTTTATATGGTTTTAAATTCGATTTATGGCATTATTGGGAATTTTAAATGTCCAAAAAATTTCGCCTATAATTCCGCAAAAATGGCACTCAGTTAGCTGAAATTGAGGTGAATTTGTAGGACGGTTCTAGAATTTCGCGAATTTGTAGAGCAACTAGCAACAAATCTAGGGACGCTCATAACTTCTTCAGTTTTTGACCAATTTAGGAGGCTCACAAAGAGGCTAGACGGACATTTTTTAGAGCTCCGAAGCTAATGGAATAGGTTTGGAAGACATTTGAGCACCGTAAATGTATTTAATCACAATTTTTAGCATAATGATATAGATCCAAGTCATTGTAAGTTGGACCAATGAGACGTAGCTTAGGAGGGATGAACTCCTTCATCACTTGTTGTGTTGTGGTTATTTTTATGGTGTATTTGTGCATTTGTTTTATGCATTTTCGGAGTTTAAATTCATGCTTTATGTGTTTAATAACTTAACATAAAGGCTCATAAAACTCAATTTTTACACTTACGAGTTTATACACCCTCAAGCACTTTTACATTAAGATATCATACGAGATCAAGTTTGGTATCGAGCTTTGGTTTTTCTTGTTGTTTTGAGGATTTGATTTTTTTTCAAGTGTATGTGATGCTTACAAGGTTGAAGCTCAAGAGAGGTGAAGGAAAGCTTGTGGTTGCAAGTCCTCAAGTTAGGTCAAGGACAAGGAGAGAAAGTTAGCCACAATCTCCACCACAAATTATTCCTCAAATTGCAGTTGAAGCTTAAGCAAGTATGTAACATGAGGGAGAGCATGAAAATATTTCGAGAGATGAAAAATCCTTTAGGAAATCATTCTTTGATATGACAATAATGGTGAAAGTTATCTATGAGGAAGGAATCACAAAGATGCAAGGTGAGAGCTCCAATATTCCAAAGGGAGATAAGAATTAAAAATGAGGAGAAGGAGATGGAGACAAGCCTCAAAAAGGTAATGGGAATGGTGACAAACCACCTTTGACACCACCATTCTTCTCACCACCATCCTCATCACCATCTTCACCATCATCTTCTTCCACAACAAGCCCTTCACAAACACCTCCAAATTCTCCAAAAGGTCATGGTAAAAACTCCATTTTCGAAGCTTGACATGAAGATTTATTTTCCTATGTATGATGGAGAGGTATATTCTAAAATATTAGACAATTGGGTATGCCGGCTTGAAGTGTATTGTAGGATACAAAGTATCAAGGATGATCACAAAAATTTAGCTTGCTTCATTGAGATAAGAAAGTGCATTACTTATTTGGTGGGAATCCAAAACTCAAGAGGACATGAAGAAACATGGTAAGGTCTTAACCTCTTGGAATGATTTTTTTCCTACCTTGAGAAGACAATTTTATCCATTAACATACATGCAAAAAGCTATAATGGACTAGAAAAAAATTAGGCAAGGTAAAGGACAAAGTGTGAAAAGCTATACTCAAGAGTTTAGGAGTAGTGGTGTAGATTTGACATCTCAAGAAACTTTTCTAAAGTACATTGGAGGTTTTAATAATTACCTAAGACATACTATTCTCATGTTTGAGCCTTCAAATTTAGATGAGGTATGTGTACAGGCCACACATCTAGAGGCGAGAGGGAAACATATTTTAGAGGAGACAAGTGAGGATACGTTTGAGTACTGAAGAGAAAGGAAAGGGTAAGTTCAAGGGTAAAGGTAATAAGAGTGCTTCCATCAAGATGGAGAAATAAAAACTCACATGCAAACATTGCTCCAAATATGGGCATGATGAAGATCATTGTTGGAAACTTCATCCAGAGATGAGACCCAACAAGCTTAAAAACAAGGACAAGGAGAAGACAAGCGCAACAATAACTCATGATTTAGGTTATGATTCCGGAGATGAAAAAAATTATCACCGAAATGGGTTTGAAAGGTTGTATTGCAAGTAATAATTCTTCAAGTTGTCTCAATAGTACTCAATATGATGAAAGAAGAATTGAACTTTTCCATGTTAGAGTTATTTCAAGGCATACCAAGAATGACATCGTATTTGATAGTGGTTCACAAGAAAATATTATTTTAGAAGATTTAGTAAAGAAATTGAATTCGAAACCATTCCTCATCCAAGACCTTATCCTTTAGGTTGGATATGTAAGAATGCAAACTTGTAGGTGAGGAGGAAGATCATACTTAGATTTGCAATCAACGCAAACTTTCTTGATGAAGTTGAACATGATGGTGTTCCGCTTGATATTTCTAGTATTTTTTGGGTAGCCCATATATTTATGATAGGAGAGAAATATTTCATCACTATGAGAATAAATATCACTTGTTCAATAATGGGATTCAATACATTGTTAGAGTGCACGGTAAGAAGATGAGTTTGTCTCTTATACATGCTAGACAAATGAAGAGAATTGTGAATGCTAGTCAAAAATTTTTCTTTGTTAATGTTCAAGTTTCAAGATGTTGTGAACGAGGCCTTTCAAGGTGATGCATCAAATATAAATTTTGATTTAGTTGAGGTTGCTAATGGTTGTGATAATATGTTTTAGGAGTCTAACATGTTGCCTTTCAAAGAGATAAATAAGGTGTGGTAAAATAGCAACAACAGGTATCATTGTTGAGAAGTGATGTGAACAAGATGATGGTGCAAGAGAGTGTAAAGATCAAAGAGCAAGCGCCAAAGAAATTTGACAGAGGGCATTGGGTTCAAAATTTCCTCTTGTTAGGTTTCACAATGTATTGTCTTTGAAATGGAATGTCGCATGGCGATGCTGATCACATTTGGTCAAGAGTCGAGCTAAGCACAAGGTGAGACATGTTAAACATCGTCATGTCGGTCGGTGTTCTAGGTCGAGAAGAATTTCAAGTTTTTCAAGTTCTCTTTAATTGACGGCCGAGGAGGGAACATGTGTGTTTCTTCAAGGAAATTTTTTTGTTACTGTAAATGATGGGAAATTGCAGCAAGATGGTATCTACAATAGCAAGACGAGGGTCTCCGGAATCCAAGAGAAACTATTAGTTTTCATGAAAAGCTCAAATTGTTAAATTTAGGGAAAATTCCGGTGGATTGAGGCCCCTGGAAGGGTGAGAGGGTTGCTGATCCGGATTTATGCGAGGAACGCAAAGAGAATAAACACATAACCATAAATACGAGAGATGTAGCGGAAATAACGCTTCATTCCATTAATATCAAAGAGCTGAAATTTGCTTAAAGACAGAATGGAAATAAAACTAGCTAGGGGCAACTGGTAGCGATCTACGAGAAGAGATGTGGCGGCTACGAGGCCTGCGAAATGCATTACAATGAGGCTCGAGGGCCTATTTATTATTGAGAAACAATTGAGAACCCTAAAACATCCCAAAAACCTAACCATAGGAGATGAAGCGCCAAAACTATGGGCCCCGTATGGGTAAATTGGTGTTTCAACTTCCTAGGGACGTAACTTTGGCATACTATCTCCGTTTGGCGCTTTCATGATACATCATTAGAAAGCTCTATCCGAGGACTACAACTTTTGGGACAAATTTGATTATCAAATTCGACTTTGGTAAAAAGATGCCCAAAAAACGTTTTTAGGGCCTCAAAACGACTCGGAAGTTCGGGACCCGAAAAAGCTGCTAAAAATAGTAAGTTATGCCGAGCGAAAAAGCTGAAAGAGACAATGGTGGGGGGGGTCAAGTGGAATAGGTGGGTGGCCACCAATATCCACTGGATCATTCCTCCCCCTTAGGAAGAAATGGTCCACATTGCATTAAGTTCCTCCATGAGATGAGGAAATTTACTGTCGAACTTGGTCCACTGGTGAACCACTTTCCTTGGTGCGAGGAGTTGGCCGGCTTTGACAACCCGATATAGTTGGATCCTCCGTTGGCGAGTGTTCTTAATTTGCATGTCCATGATACAATCTATGGTGGCTTTGTTCCATGCGATGCAGGGTTTAACTCTGTTGGTGTGAGTTGTTACTGCAATGTCCGAAGTGTTCGATAGAGGTGGGAAGTAAGGACGAAGGCGATCCACATTGAAGACTGGGTGCAGACCAAGGAATGGTGGAATAATAAGCTCGAAATCATTGTTCCCTACAGCCCTGGTGATGGTGTACGGCCCGTATCGGAGAGGGCAAAGCTTGTGGTGAGGTCCAGTGAGGCGCTCCTTCTGCAAATGCAGCCATACTTTGTCGCCCACCTGGAAGTTGTGTGGCACCCGGTGTTGATCATGGCGCTGCTTGTAATTCGCATTGGCTCGTGTCAATATATCATGAACCTATTGGGCGGATGTGTTGAATGCGCTTCGATGAAGCTACTTTCTTTGTCAACTTCAGACTGGACGTGCGCTGAATCGGCCTGAGCAGCTGCAAATGGCATGGCTACGTCAATGGGACATAGTGGCTGGAATCCCAAGCCCACCTAAAAGGGGCTATGGCCAATTGAACTATGGAGAGCCCGGTTATAACTATGTTGTACATAAGGGAGGCTCTCGTCCCATGTGCGTGGATGCTTTGAATTGTACATGCGCAGAATGTGTACAATCATTATGTTGACGACCTCTGTCTGGCCATCTGTTTGGGGATGGAAAGCTGTGGACTTGGTGAGCTTTGTGTCCATCATTGACCAGAGGCTGGACCAAAATGTGCTGAGGAACCTGCTATCTCGATCTGATATGATAGACTGTGGGATGCCAAAGTGCACCCATACTCGTTCAAAGAAGAGTTTAGCAGTAGCTTCTGCTGTGATATTCTTCTTACAGGCCGCCATAATGGCCATCTTCGAGAATCTATCAACAACCACGAAAACACAGTCATTGCCATTATTAGTAGAGGGCAGGCTCGACATTTAATCCATGGAGATGGATTCCCATGGTCGACTAGGGGTAGGTAGTGGAGTATATAGGCCTTGCTTCTTGATGGTCGGTTTGGCAATGGCACAAGCAGTGCAGGATCTGATGTGCTTCTCAACATCCTTTCGAAGGTTCGGCCAATAGAAATACTTCTGAAGTATTGCTACTGTTTTCTCGACCCCGAAATGCCCAGCGACTCGACTGTAGTGTGCTTCCCATATCATCTTGGCACGCTCGCTTGAAGGAACACAAAGGTGTCTCAGGTGACATAAAAGTGCATCTTGGAGGTGAAAATTTGGAACTTGCGTGCCCCCCAAGAGTGCCTTGTAAGTGTGGCCGAATTCTGGGTCACTCTCATAGAGAAGCGGCCAATCAGAAGTCTCGTGCCCACAAGAGTTGAGCACGGTGGTGAGAGCCACGATCGGTGGTCGGCTGAGGCAGTCTGCAACATTATTGGTGATACCCTTCTTGTACTTGATGTTCAAATGAAACTGTTGCAGATATGTGGACCACTTCTGATGGCGATCATTCTGCAACTTCCCTTGTGTCTGTATGAACTGCAGGGGCCGGTGGTTTGTGTGGATGATTGTTTCCTTCCCAAAAATGTAATGCTTCCATTGTCGACAGGCTTGCACAATGGAATACATTTCTTTGTCATAGGTGGGATACTTGCGAACTGTCTCAGACAATGTCTCACTGTGATATGCCACTGGATGTCCCTGTTGAGTAAGAACTGCCCCAATAGCATAGTCAGAGGCATCTGTCTCGATCTCAAATGGTTGCTGCAAGTCTGGTAAGGTGAGCACTGGGGCAGAACAGAGGCGATTTTTCAATTCTTTGAACGCCTTCTATTGAGGTTCCGACCAAAAGAATTTTGCTCTCACTCCTCCTTTGGTGACTTGACTCAAGGGCCAAGTGATATGAGAGAATCCCAACACGAATCTACGGTAGAAATTAGCAAGACCGAGAAAGCTGCGAAGCTCTGTTATAGTGGTTGGGGCTGGCCAATCCCGAATGACTTGGATCTTGGCTGGATCCACATGCACCCCCCTTTCATCAATAATGTATCCCAGATATTTAACCTGGGTCATGCCAAACGTGCACTTCTCCAAATTGGCACACAACTTGTGTTGCCGCAGTGTTTGGAGGACTTGTCGGATGTGATGAAGGTGCTCTTCCCAAGTCTTGCTAAAGATCAAAATGTCATCCAAGTACACCACTACGAATGAGTTGGTGAATGGCCGCAAGATGTCGTCCATCATCCTCATGAAGGTTGCGGGAGCATTCGTCAACCCGAAAGGCATGACCAGCCATTCGAAAAGGCCTTCCTTAGCTTTGAAGGAAGTCTTCAACACATCAGAGGGTTCAATTGGTACCTGGTGATACCCAGACTTCAGGTCGATCTTACTGAAATATTTTGCACCATGGAGTTGGCCTAGAAGGTCATCAATCCGTGGGATTGGGTACCTATTCCGGATAGTGATCTTGTTCAGCGCCCGATAGTCAATACAGAGTCTCCACGTCCCATCCTTCTTCTGTACCAACACGATCGGGCTCCCACAGGGCGATGAACTTGGTCTGATGTGACCTTTCTACAACAGCTCCTGAATCTGCCTCTTGATTTCATCATTCTCCAGAATAGAGCGTCGATAGATCGGTCCATTGGGTAGCGGCGCACCTGGGGTCAGATCTATCAGGTGCTTGACCTGGCAGTGCAGAGGAACCCCTGTGGGTGAGGTGAAGATGTCCCCGTACTCCTCCACGACCTTATCCATTTGTTGTTGTCGTGCAGAGGGGCCCTATCTGGAGGTTGTGGCCATAGTATTATTCTTGCCCTGAGGGTGGATGATCAAGAAAACGAATTTCCTGGTTTGGGAAATGATCTTACTGCATTGTTTTGCAGTAACCAAAGAGATAGTCGTAAGAGGTGGTACCTCTGGTATCCTGTACAACTTATTTCCCAAAGTAATAATAACAGCACGAGGTCGAGACCCATACACAGCATGACGCTTCCACAAGTATGGTTGTCCTAATAATACATCAGAAAAACCAATAGGAGCAATGTCACATAATACCTCATCCGTGAATGGCTTGATGCTATAGGGAAGGCGGCACTGCTGGCTGACGCGGAGATCTCGTCCTTGGCGAAGCCACCCGATGGTGTATGGATGTGGGTGAGCTGTGGTCGGCAAGCACAAACGCTTCACGGCGTCTGCTGAAATGAGGTTCTTTTGGCTCCCATTGTCGATAATGAACTGTACAGGGGAGCCCTTTACCCACATCTGGGAGTGGAAGAGACGTTCCTCCTCCTCTGGATCTTCCGGTTCCTCCTTCTGAAACTTTGTAGTGCTAATAGTGGCGTTGGGCTCTGCATCAATAATCTGTTTCCCTTTTTAATTCCCCTTTTCAGGTTCTGATTCGGAGTCGAAGCATGCATCTGACTCAAAAGCCCTCATCTCGGCCACTAGCGACTGCTTGGCCCGACACTCACTTGTGTTGTGAGTGGAGCTCTTATGGAACTCACACCACTTTCCTGTGTCCTTTTTTGGCTTTACGGTGTTGTTTTTTTCTTGTGGCTTTGACGGGTTGTCTTTAGCCACCATGCCTTGGCTCTGTCCTTTGTTCTGCGGTTTGGAAGCACCTTTTCCTTGCTTTTGATTCGCAGATCCAAAGTCTCGCTTCTTCTGTTTGAATTTCTGCTCAATCTTGGCAGCATACCGGTATGCCGTACCAAGCGAGGAGATGTCGAAGAACTCCATTTCCTCCTGAATGTATCTGTGCAGACAGCTGCGATACTTTAGCACCAAATGTTTCTCTGAATCTTTGATACCCAACTTTGTGCGCAGGGTATGGAATAGATTCGTCAGCTCATGCACATCTTGATCCCTTTGTTGTCGTAGCGTGGTCCATTGTATGTACTTGTCCTCATAGCTCCCCACGGGATAGTACTGTTCCTTGACGGCATCTCGAAAAGAATTCCAAGTTGGTACGGCCGAGAACAGAGAGGGTTCTGTCTGGTCCTTGTTCTCACAGTAGGTTTCCCACCAGTCCTTAACATGGGGAGTAGCTTTGAGGAGTGCAAAAATAATCTTCTCCCGGTCTGAAAAGTCATGAACAGAGAAATATCCTTCTAATAGATTCAACCATCTATCTACGACATCTGCGTCTATTTGACCCTCAAATATGGGAATGTCAAAATTTACTTGTACCTTAAAAGGAGTCGCAACTCTAGAGTGGCTACTGGATGCAGATGCGCCGCCGGTGGGCAGCCGTTGAAGGATCTGAGCAAAGTTATCCATCATCGCGTTCCTTTGTTTTTCGAGGGCCTCCTCGAGTAATATTTTGATAGGATCTCCTGCTCCCTCATATTTCTTTTCGTCTCCCATGGGCGTCCATCGAGGTTTGTGAGGCTGATCTCGCAAAGGTTCCACCAGATCAAGCCCTAGCTCCTTATACCCCGACCTCGTTGGGGACATGAAAAGAAGGATCGAGAAAAAGCAGACTGCTCTGATACCACTGATCCGGATTTATGCAGGAATGCAACAGAATAAACACATAACCATAAAGATAGAGATGCAGCGGAAATAAAACTTCATTTCATTAATATCAAAGAACTAAAATTTGCTTAGAGATAGAATGGAAATAAAACTAGCTAGGGAACTGGTAGCTATCTTTGAGAAGAGATGTGGCGGCTACAGGCCCTTGAACTGCTTTACAATGAGGCTCGAGGGCCTATTTATTATTGAGAAACAATGGAGAAACCTAAACCTCCCAAAAACCTAACCCTAGGAGCTGAAGCGCCAAAAGTATGGGCCCCGTTTGGGTAAATTGGTGTTTCAACTTCCCAGGGACGTAACTTTGGCATACTATCTCCGTTTGACGCACATGATACATCATTAGAAAGCTCTATCCGAGGACTACAGCTGTCAGCATGAATTTGATGATCAAATTCATTGGTGCTTTGATACCCAAAAAACGTCGTTTAGGGCCTCAAAACGGCTCCGGAAGTTCAGGACCCGAAAAACTGCTAAAAATAGTAAGTTATGCCGAAACTGAAAAACTGAAAGAGACAATGGTGGGGGCCCAAGTGGAATAGGCGGGTGGCCACCAATATCCACCTGGATCATTCCTCCCCCTTAGGAAGCAATGGTCCCCATTGTGTTAAGTTCCTCCATGAGATGAGGAAATTTCTGCTGAACTTGGTCCCTGGTGAACCACTTTCCTTCGTGCAGGAGTTGGCCAGCTTTGACAACCCGATACGGTTGGATCCTCTGTTGGCGAGTGTTCTTAATTTGC
Organism: Pinus albicaulis; assembly: GCA_034641835.2. Classification (NCBI taxonomy): domain Eukaryota; kingdom Viridiplantae; phylum Streptophyta; class Pinopsida; order Pinales; family Pinaceae; genus Pinus; species Pinus albicaulis. Next base: position 728,244,361 of record CM076570.1, on the reverse strand, counting down.
ATGTCCATGATACAATCTGTGGTGGCCTGTTCCATGCAGTCTGGGTTTAACTCTGTTGGTGTGAGTTGTTCTGCAATGTCCGAAGTGTCCAATAGAGGTGGGAAGTAAGGACGAAGGCGATCCACATTGAAGACTGGGTGCAGACCAAGGAATGGTGGAATACTAAGCTCAAAATCATTGTTCCCTACAGCCTTGGTGATGGTGTACGGCCCGTATCGGAGCGGGCGAAGCTTGCGGTGAGGTCCAGTGAGGCGCTCCTTCTGCAAATGCATCCATACTTTGTCGCCCACCTGGAAGTTGTGTGGCACCCGGTGTTGATCATGGCGCTGCTTGTACTTCGCATTGGCTCTGTCCAATATATCATGAACCTGTTGGCGGATGTGTTGAATGCGCTCGATGAAGCTACTTGCTTTGTCAACTTCAAACTGGACATGAGCTGAATCGGCCTGAGCAGCTGCAAATGGCATGGCTACGTCAATGGGACATAGTGGCTGGAATCCCAAGCCCACCTGAAAGGGGTTGTGGCCAATTGAACTGTGGAGAGCCCGGTTATAGCTATGTTGTACATAGGGGAGGCTCTCGTCCCATGTGCGTGGATGCTTTGAATTGTACATGCGCAGAATGTGTACAATCATTCTGTTGACGACCTCTGTCTGGCCATCTGTTTGGGGATGGAAAGCTGTGGACTTGGTGAGCTTTGTGTCCATCATTGACGAGAGGCTGGACCAAAATGTGCTGAGGAACCTGCTATCTCGATCTGATATGATAGACTGTGGGATCCCAAAGTGCACCCATACTCGTTCAAAGAAGAGTTTAGCAATAGCTTCTGCTATGATATTCTTCTTACAGGCTGCCATAATGGCCATCTTCGAGAATCTATCAACGACCACGAAAACACAGTCATTTCCATTCTTAGTAGAGGGCAGGCCCGACATGTAATCCATGGAGATGGATTCCCATGGTCGACTAGGGGTAGGTAGTGGAGTATATAGGCCTTGCTTCTTGATGGTCGGTTTGGCAATGGCACAAGCAGTGCAGGATCTGATGTGCTTCTCGACATCCTTTCTAAGGTTCGGCCAATAGAAATACTTCTGTAGTATTGCTACTGTTTTCTCGACCCGGAAATGCCCAGCGAATCGACTGTAGTGTGCTTCCCATATCATCTTGGCACGCTCGCTTGAAGGAACACAAAGGTGTCCCAGGTGACATAAAAGTGCATCTTGGAGGTGGAAATTTGGAACTTGCGTACCCCCCAAGAGTGCCTTGTAAGTGTGGCCGAATTCTGGGTCACTCTCATAGAGAAGCGGCCAATCAGAAGTCTCGTGCCCACAAGAGTTGAGCACGGTGGTGAGCGCCACGATCGGTGGTCGGCTGAGGCAGTCTGCAACATTATTGGTGCTACCCTTCTTGTACTTGATGTTAAAATGAAACTATTGCAGATATGTGGACCACTTCTGATGGCGATCATTCTGCAACTTCCCTTGTGTCTGTATGAACTGCAGGGGCCGGTGGTCTGTGTGGATGATTGTTTCCTTCCCCAAAATATAATGCTTCCATTGTCGACAGGCTTGCACAATGGAATACATTTCTTTGTCATAGGTGGGATACTTGCGAACTGTCTCAGACAATGTCTCACTGTGATATGCCACTGGATGTCCCTGTTGAGTAAGAACTGCCCCAATAGCATAGTCAGAGGCATCTGTCTCGATCTCAAATGGCTGCTGCAAGTCTGGTAAGGTGAGCACTGGGGTAGAACAGAGGCAATTTTTCAATTCTTTGAACGCCTTCTGTTGAGGTTCCGACCAAAAGAATTTTTCTCTCGCTCCTCCTTTGGTGACTTGACTCAAGGGCCAAGTGATATGAGAGAATCCGAACACGAATCTACGGTAGAAATTAGCAAGACCCAGAAAGCTGCGAAGCTCTGTTATAGTAGTCGGGGCTGGCCAATCCCGAATGACTTGGATCTTGGCTGGATCCACATGCACCCCCCTTTCATCAATAATGTATCCCGGATATTGAACCTGGGTCATGCCAAACGTGCACTTCTCCAAATTGGCACACAACTTGTGTTGCCGCAGTGTTTGGAGGACTTGTCGGATGTGATGAAGGTGCTCTTCCCAAGTCTTGCTGAAGATCAGAATGTCATTCAAGTACACCACTACGAATGAGTTGGTGAATGGCCGCAAGATGTCGTCCATCATCCTCATGAAGGTTGCGGGAGCATTCGTCAACCCGAAAGGCATGACCAGCCATTCAAAAGGCCTTCCTTAGCTTTGAAGGCAGTCTTCCACACATCAGAGGGTTCAATTGGTACCTGGTGATACCCAGACTTCAGGTCGATCTTACTGAAATATTTTGCACCTTGGAGTTGGTCCAGAAGGTCATCAATCCGTGGGATTGGGTACCGATTCCGGACAGTGATCTTGTTCAGCGCCCGATAGTCAATACAGAGTCTCCACGTCCCATCCTTCTTCTGTACCAACACGATCGGGCTCCCACAGGGCGATGAACTTGGTCTGATGTGACCTTTCTGCAACAGCTCCTGAATCTGTCTCTTGATTTCATCAATCTCCAGAAAAGAGCGTCGATAGATCGGTCCATTGGGTAGTGGCACACCTGGGGTCAGATCAATTGGGTGCTTGACCTGGCAGTGCATAGGAACCCCTGTGGGTGAGGTGAAGATGTCCCCCTACTCCTCCACGACCTTATCCATTTGTTGTTGTCGTGCAGAGGGGCCCTGTCTGGAGGTCGTGGCCATAGTCTTCTTCTTTCCCTGAGGGCGGATCATCAGGAAAACGAATTTCCTGGTTTGGGAAATGAGCTTACTGCATTGTTTTGCAGTAACCAAAGAGATAGTCGTAGGAGGTGGTACCTCTGGTATCCTGTACAACTTATTTCCCAAAGTAATAATAACAGCACGAGGTCGAGACTCATACACAGCATGACGCTTTCACAAGTATGGTTGTCCTAATAATACATCAGAAACATCAATAGGAGCAACGTCACATAATACCTCATCCGTGAAGGGCTTCATGCTATAGGGAAGGCGTCACTGCTGGCTGACGTGGAGATCTCGTCCTTGGTGAAGCCACCCGATGGTGTATGGATGTGGGTGAGCTGTGGTCGGCAAGCCCAACCGCTTCACGGCGTCTGCTGAAATGAGGTTCTTTTGGCTCCCATTGTCGACAATGAACTGTACGGGGGAGCCCTTTACCCACATCTGGGAGTGGAAGAGACGTTCCTCCTCCTCTGGATCTTCCGGTTCCTCCTTCTGGACCTTTGTAGTGGCAATAGTGGCGTTGGGCTCCGCATCAATAATCTGTTTCCCTTTTTCATTCCCCTTTTCAGGTTCTAATTCGGAGTCAGAGCATGCATCTGACTCAGAAGCCCTCATCTCGGCCACTAGCGATTGCTTGGCCCGACACTCACTTGTGTTGTGAGTGGAGCTCTTATGGAACTCACACCACTTTCCCGTGTCCTTCTTTGGCTTTACGGTGTTGTTCTTGTCTTGTCGCTTTGACGGGTTGTCTTTAGCCGCCATGCTCCGTCCTTTGTTCTGCGGTTTGGAAGCACCTTTTCCTTGCTTTTGATTCGCAGATCCAAAGTCTCGCTTCTTCTGTTTGAATTTCTGCTCAATCTTGGCAGCATACCGGTATGCAGTACCAAGCGAGGAGATGTCGAGGAACTCCATTTCCTCCTGAATGTATCTGTGCAGACAACTGCGATACTTTAGCACCAAATGTTTCTCTGAATCTTTGATACCCAACTTTGTGCGCGGGGTATGGAACAGATTCGTCAGCTCGTGCACATCTTGATCCCTTTGTTGTCGCAGCGTGGTCCATTGTATGTACTTGTCCTCATAGCTCCCCACGGGATAGTACTGTTCCTTGACGGCATCTCGGAAAGAATTCCAAGTTGGTACGGCCGAGAACAGAGAGGGTTTTGTCTGGTCCTTGTTCTCACAGTAGGTTTCCCACCAGTCCTTAACATGGGGGGTGGCTTTGAGGAGTGCAAAAATAATCTTCTCCCGGTCTGAAAAGTCATGAACAGAGAAATATCCTTCTAATAGATTCAACCATCTATCTACGGCATCTGCGTCTATTTGACCCTCAAATATGGGAATGTCAAAATTTACTTGTACCTTAGAGGGAGTCGCAACTCCAGAGTGGCTACTGGATGCAGATGCGCCGCCGGTGGGCAGCCGTTGAAGGATCTGAGCAAAGCTATCCATCATCGCGTTCCTTTGTTTTTCGAGGGCCTCCTCGAGCAATATTTTGATAGGATCTCCTGCTCCCTCATCTTTCTTTTCCTCCCCCATGGGCGTCCGTCGAGGTTTGCGAGGCTGATCTTGCAAAGGTTCCACCAGATCAAGCCCTAGCTCCTTATACCCCGACCTCGTTGGGGACATGCAAGGAAGGATCGAGAAAAAGCAGACCGCTCTGATACCACTGATCCGGATTTATGCAGGAACGCAACAGAATAAACACATAACCATAAATACAGAGATGCAGCGGAAATAACACTTCATTTCATTAATATCAAAGAACTGAAATTTGCTTACAGAGAGAATGGAAATAAAACTAGCTAGGGCACTGGTAGCTATCTCTGAGAAGAGATGTGGCGGCTACAGGCCTCTGAACTGCGTTACAATGAGGCTCGAAGGCCTATTTATTATTGAGAAAAAATGGAGAACCCTAAACATCCCAAAAACCTAACCCTAGGAGATGAAGCGCCAAAACTATGGGCCCCGTTTGGGTAAATTGGTGTTTCAACTTCCCAGGGACGTAACTTTGGCATACTATCTCCGTTTGACACACATGATACATCATTAGAAAGCTCTATCCGAGGAATACAAATTTTGTGACGATTTTGATGATCAAAATAGCAACAAATTTTCATACCAAAAAACATCGTTTAGGGCCTCAAAACGGCTCCGGAAGTTCAGGACCCGAAAAACTGCTAAAAATAGTAAGTTATGCCAAAACTGAAAAACTGAAAGAGACAATGGTGGGGGCCCAAGTGGAATAGGCGGGTGGCCACCAATATCCACCTGGATCATTCCTCCCCCCTTAGGAAGCAATGGTCACCATTGCGTTAAGTTCCTCCATGAGATGAGGAAATTTCTGCTGAACTTGGTCCCTGGTGAACCACTTTCCTTGGTGCAGGAGTTGGCCAGCTTTGACAACCCGATATAGTTGGATCTTCTGCTGGCGAGTGTTCTTGATTTTCATGTCCATGATACAATCTATGGTGGCTTGTTCCATGCAGTCTGGATTTAACTTTGTTGGTGTGAGTTGTTCTGCAATGTCCGAGGTGTCCAGTAGAGGTGGGAAGTAAGGACGAAGGCGATCCACATTGAAGACTGGGTGCAGACCAAGGAATGGTGGAATACTGAGCTCGAATGCATTGTTCCCTACGGCCTTGGTGATGGTGTACGGCCCGTATCGGAGCGGGCGAAGCTTGCGGTGGGGTCCAGTGAGGCGCTCCTTCTGCAAATGTAGCCATACTTTGTCACCCACCTGGAAGTTGTGTGGCACTCGGTGTTGATCATGGCGTTGCTTGTACTTGGCATTGGCTCTGTCCAATATATCATGAACCTGTTGGCGGATGTGTTGAATGCGCTCGATGAAGCTGCTGGCTTTGTCAACTTCAGACTGGACATGAGCTGAATTGGCCTGAGCAGCTGCAAATGGCATGGCTACGTCAATGGGACATAGTGGCTGGAATCCCAAGCCCACCTGAAAGGGGCTATGGCCGATTGAACTGTGGAGAGCCCGATTATAACTATGTTGTACATAGGGGAGGCTCTCGTCCCATGTGCGTGGATGCCTTGAATTGTACATGCGCAGAATGTGTACAATCATTCTGTTGACGACCTCTGTCTGGCCATCTGTTTGGGGATGGAAAGCTGTGGACTTGGTGAGCTTTGTGTCCAACATTGACCAGAGGCTGGACCAAAATGTGTTGAGGAACCTACTATCTCGATCTAATATGATAGACTGTGGGATCCCAAAGTGCACCCACACTCGTTCAAAGAAGAGTTTAGCAGTGGCTTCTGCTGTGATATTCTTCTTACAGGCCGCCATAATGGCCATCTTCGAGAATCTATCAACGACCACGAAAACACAGTCATTTCCATTCTTAGTAGAAGGCAGGCCCGACATGTAATCCATGGAGATGGATTCCCAAGGTCGACTAGGGGTAGATAGTGGAGTATATAGGCCTTGCTTCTTGATGGTCGGTTTGGCAATGGCACAAGCAGTGCAGGATCTAATGTGCTTCTCGACATCCTTTCGAAGGTTCGGCCAATAGAAATACTTCTGTAGTATTGCTATTGTTTTCTCGACCCCGAAATGCCCAGCGACTCGACTGTAGTGTGCTTCCCATATCATCTTGGCACGCTCGCTTGAAGAAACACAAAGGTGTCCCAGGTGACATAAAAGTGCATCTTGGAGGTGAAAATTTGGAACTTGCGTGCCCCCCAAGAGTGCCTTGTAAGTGTGGCCGAATTCTGGGTCACTCTCATAGAGAAACGGCCAATCAGAAGTCTCGTGCCCACAAGAGTTGAGCACAGTGGTGAGTGCCACGATCGGTGGTCGGCTGAGGCAGTCTGCAACATTATTGGTGCTACCCTTCTTGTACTTGATGTTCAAATGAAACTGTTGCAGATATGTGGACCACTTCTGATGGCGATCATTCTGCAACTTCCCTTGTGTCTGTATGAACTGCAGAGGCCGGTGGTCTGTGTGGATGATTGTTTCCTTCCCCAAAATGTAATGCTTCCATTGTCGACAGGCTTGCACAATGGAATACATTTCTTTGTCATAGGTGGGATACTTACGAACTATCTCAGACAATGTCTCACTGTGATATGCCACTGGATGTCCCTGTTGAGTAAGAACTGCCCCAATAGCATAGTCAGAGGCATCTGTCTCGATCTCAAATGGCTACTGCAAGTCTGGTAAGGTGAGCACTGGGGCAGAACATAGGCGATTTTTCAATTCTTTGAACGCCTTCTGTTGAGGTTCCGACCAAAAGAATTTTTCTCTCGCTCCTCCTTTGGTGACTTGACTCAAGGGCCAAGTGATATGAGAGAATCCTAACACGAATCTACGATAGAAATTAGCAAGACCCAGAAAGCTGCGAAGCTCTGTTATAGTGGTTGGGGCTGGGCAATCCCGAATGACTTGGATCTTGGCTAGATCCACATGCACCCCCTTTCATCAATAATGTATCCCAGATATTGAACCTGGGTCATGCCAAACGTGCACTTCTCCAAATTGGCACACAACTTGTGTTGCCGCAGTGTTTGGAGGACTTGTCGGATGTGATGAAGGTGCTCTTCCCAAGTCTTGCTGAAGATCAGGATGTCATCCAAGTACACCACTATGAATGAGTTGGTGAATGGCCGCAAGATGTCGTCCATCATCCTCATGAAGGTTGCGGGAGCATTCGTCAACCCGAAAGGCATGACCAGCCATTCAAAAAGGCCTTCCTTGGCTTTGAAGGCAGTCTTCCACACATCGGAGGGTTCAATTGGTACCTGGTGATACCCAGACTTCAGGTCGATCTTGTTGAAATATTTTGCACCTTTGAGTTGGTCCAGAAGGTCATCAATCCGTGGGATTGGGTACCTATTCCAGACAGTGATCTTGTTCAGCGCCCGATAGTCAATACAGAGTCTCCATGTCCCATCCTTCTTCTGTACCAACACGATCGGGCTCCCACGGGGCGATGAACTTGGTCTGATGTGACCTTTCTGCAACAGCTCCTGAATCTGCCTCTTGATTTCATCATTTTCCAGAACAGAGCGTCGATAGATCGGTCCATTGGGTAGCGACGCACCTGGGGTCAGATCAATCGGGTGCTTGACCTGGCAGTGCAGAGGAACCCCTGTGGGTGAGGTGAAGATGTCCCCGTACTCCTCCACGACCTTATCCATTTATTGTTGTCGTGCAGAGGGGCCCTGTCTGGAGGTCGTGGCCACAGTCTTCTTCTTGCCCTGGGGGCGGATCATCAGGAAAACGAATTTCCTGGTTTGGGAAATGAGCTTACTACATTGTTTTGCAGTAACCAAAGAGATAGTCGTAGGAGGTGGTACCTGTGGTATCCTGTACAACTTATTTCCCAAAGTAATAATAACAGCACGAGGTCGAGACTCATACACAGCATGACGCTTCCACAAGTATGGTTGTCCTAATAATACATCAGAAACATCAATAGGAGCAACGCCACATAATACCTCATCCGTGAAGGGCTTGATGCTATAGGGAAGGCGACACTGCCGGCTGACGCGGAGATCTCGTCCTTGGTGAAGCCACCCGATGGTGTATGGATGTGGGTGAGCTGTGGTCGGCAAGCCCAAGCGCTTCACGGCGTCTGCTGAAATGAGGTTCTTTTGGCTCCCATTGTCGACAATGAACTGTACAGGGGAGCCCTTTACCCACATCTGGGAGTGGAAGAGACGTTCCTCCTCCTCTGGATCTTCCGGTTCCTCCTTCTGGACCTTTGTAGTGGCAACAGTGGTGTTGGGCTCCGCATCAATAATCTATTTCCCTTTTTCATTCCCCTTTTCAGGTTCTGATTCAGAGTCGGAGCATGCATCTGACTCAGAAGCCCTCATCTCGGCCACTAGCGACTGCTTGGCCCGACACTCACTTGTGTTGTGAGTGGAGCTCTTATGGAACTCACACCACTTTCCCCTGTCCTTCTTTGGCTTTACGGTGTTGTTCTTTTCTTGTGGCTTTGACGGGTTGTCTTTAGCCACCATGCCTTGGCTCTATCGTTTGTTCTGCGGTTTGGAAGCACCTTTTCCTTGCTTTTGATTCGCAGATCCAAAGTCTTGCTTCTTTTGTTTGAATTTCTGCTCAATCTTGGCAGCATACCGGTATGCCGTACCAAGCGAGGAGATGTCGAGGAACTCCATTTCCTCCTGAATGTATCTGTGCATACAGCTGCGATACTTTAGCACCAAATGTTTCTCTGAAGCTTTGATACCCAACTTTGTGCGCAGGGTATGGAACAGATTCGTCAGCTCGTGCACATCTTGATCCCTTTGTTGTCGCAGCGTGGTCCATTGTATGTACTTGTCCTCATAGTTCCCCACGGGATAGTACTGTTCCTTGACGGCGTCTCGGAAAGAATTCCAAGTTGGTACGGCCGAGAACAGAGAGGGTTCTGTCTGGTCCTTGTTCTCATAGTAGGTTTCCCACCAGTCCTTAACATGGGGGGTAGCTTTGAGGAGTGCAAAAATAATCTTCTCCCGGTCTGAAAAGTCATGAACATAGAAATATCCTTCTAATAGATTCAACCATCTATCTATGGCATCTGCGTCTATTTGACCCTCAAATATGGGAATGTCAAAATTTACTTGTACCTTAAAGGGAGTCGCAACTCCAGAGTGGCTACTGGATGCGGATGCGCCGCCGGTGGGCAGCCGTTGAAGGATCTGAGCAAAGCTATCCATCATCGCGTTCCTTTGTTTTTCGAGGGCCTCCTCGAGCAATATTTTGATAGGATCTCCTGCTCCCTCATCTTTCTTTTAGTCCCCCATGGGCTTCCGTCGAGGTTTGCGAGGCTGATCTTGCAAAGGTTCCACCAGATCAAGCCCTAGCTCCTTATACCCCGACCTCGTTGGGGACATGCAAAGAAGGATCGAGAAAAAGCAGACCGCTCTGATACCACTGATCCGGATTTATGCAGGAATGCAACAGAATAAACACATAACCATAAAGACAGAGATGCAGCGGAAATAACACTTCATTTCATTAATATCAAAGAACTGAAATTTGCTTATAAACAGAATGGAAATAAAACTAGCTAGGGCACTAGTAGCTATCTCTGAGAAGAGATGTGGCGGCTACAGGCCTATGATCTACTTTACAATGAGGCTCGAGGGCCTATTTATTATTGAGAAAAAATGGAGAACCCTAAACCTCCCAAAAACCTAACCCTAGGAGATGAAGCGCCAAAACTATGGGCCCCGTTTGGGTAAATTGGTGTTTCAACTTCCCAGGGACGTAACTTTGGCATACTATCTCCGTTTGACGCACATGATACGTCATTAGAAAGCTCTATCTGAGGACTACAGCTATTAGGATGAATTTGATGATCAAATTTTCTGGTGCTTTGATACCCAAAAAATGTCGTTTAGGGCCTCAAAACGGCTTCGGAAGTTCAGGACCCGAAAAACTGCTAAAAATAGTAAGTTATGCCGAAACTGAAAAACTGAAAGAGACAATGGTGGGGGGCGAAGTGGAATAGGTGGGTGGCCACCAATATCCACCTGGATCATTCCTCCCCCCTTAGGAAGCAATGGTCCCCATTGCGTTAAGTTCCTCCATGAGATGAGGAAATTTATGCTGAACTTGGTCCTTGGTGAACCACTTTCCTTGGTGCAGGAGTTGGCCAGCTTTGACAACCCGATACAGTTGGATCTGCTGTTGACGAGTGTTCTTGATTTGCATGTCCATGATACAATCTGTGGTGGCCTGTTCCATGCAGTCTGGGTTTAACTCTGTTGGTGTGAGTTGCTCTGCAATGTCCGAGGTGTCCAGTAGAGGTGGAAAGTAAGGACGAAGGCGATCCACATTGAAGACTGGGTGCAGACCAAGGAATGGTGGAATACTAAGCTCGAAGGCATTGTTACCTACAGCCTTGGTGATGGTGTACGGCCCGTATCGGAGTGGGCGAAGCTTGCGGTGAGGTCCGGTGAGGCGCTCCTTCTGCAAATGTAGCCATACTTTGTCGCCCACCTGGAAGTGGTGTGGCACCCGGTGTTGATCATGGCGCTGCTTGTACTTCGCATTGGCTCTGTCCAATATATCATGAACCTGTTGGAGGATGTGTTGAATGCGCTCGATGAAGCTACTTGCTTTGTCAACTTCAGACTGGACATGAGCTGAATCGGCCTGAGCAGCTGCAAATGGCATGGCTACGTCAATGGGACATAGTGGCTGGAATCCCAAGCCCACCTGAAAGGGTCTATGGCCAATTGAACTGTGGAGAGCCCGGTTATAACTATGTTGTACATAAGGGAGGCTCTCGTCCCATGTGCGTGGATGCTTTGAATTGTAAATGCGCAGAATGTGTACAATCATTCTGTTGACGACCTCTGTCTGGCCATCTGTTTGGGGATGGAAAGCTGTGGACTTGGTGAGCTTTGTGTCCAACATTGACCAGAGGCTGGACCAAAATGTGCTGAGGAACCTGCTATCTCGATCCGATATGATAGACTGTGGGATCCCAAAGTGCACCCACACTCGTTCAAAGAAGAGTTTAGCAGTGGCTTCTGCTGTGATATTCTTCTTACAGGCCGCCATGATGGCCATCTTCGAGAATCTGTCAACGACCACGAAAACACAGTCATTTCTATTCTTAGTAGAAGGCAGGCCCGACATGTAATCCATGGAGATGGATTCCCATGGTCGACTAGGGGTAGGTAGTGGAGTATATAGGCCTTACTTCTTGATGGTCGGTTTGGCAATGGCACAAGCAGTGCAGGATCTGATGTGCTTCTCGACATCCTTTCGAAGGTTCGGCCAATAGAAATAATTCTGTAGTATTGCTACTGTTTTCTCGACCCCGAAATGCCCAGCGACTCGACTGTAGTGTGCTTCCCATATCATCTTGGCACGCTTGCTTGAAGGAACACAAAGGTGTCCCAGGTGACATAAAAGTGCATCTTGGAGGTGAAAATTTGGAACTTGTGTGCCCCCCAAGAGTGCCTTGTAAGTGTGGCCGAATTCTGGGTCACTCTCATAGAGAAGCGGCCAATCAGAAGTCTCATGCCCACAAGAGTTAAGCACGGTGGTGAGCGCCACGATCGGTGGTCGGCTGAGACAGTCTGCAACATTATTGGTGCTACCCTTCTTGTACTTGATGTTCAAATGAAACTGTTGCAGATATGTGGACCACTTCTGATGGCGATCATTCTGCAACTTCCCTTGTGTCTGTATGAACTGCAGGGGCCGGTGGTCTGTGCGGATGATTGTTTCCTTCCCCAAAATGTAATGCTTCCATTGTCGATAGGCTTGCACAATGGAATACATTTCTTTGTCATAGGTGGGATACTTGCGAACTGTCTCAGACAATGTCTCACTGTGATATGCCACTGGATGTCCCTGTTGAGTAAGAACTGCCCCAATAGCATAGTCGGAGGCATCTGTCTCGATCTCAAATGGCTGCTGCAAGTCTGGTAAGGTGAGCACTGGGGCAGAACAGAGGCGATTTTTCAATTCTTTGAACGCCTTCTGTTGAGGTTCCGACCAAAAGAATTTTGCTCTCGCTCCTCCTTTGGTGACTTGACTCAAGGGCCAAGTGATATGAGAGAATCCCAACACGAATCTCCGGTAGAAATTAGCAAGACCCAGAAAGCTGCGAAGCTCTGTTATAGTAGTCGGGGCTGGCCAATCCCGAATGACTTGGATCTTGGCTGGATCCACATGCACCCCCTTTCATCAATAATGTATCCCAGATATTGAACCTGGGTCATGCCAAACATGCACTTCTCCAAATTGGCACACAACTTGTGTTGCCGCAGTGTTTGGAGGACTTGTCGGATGTGATGAAGGTGCTCTTCCCAAGTCTTGCTGAAGATCAGAATGTCATCCAAGTACACCACTACGAATGAGTTGGTGAATGGCCGCAAGATGTCGTCCATCATCCTCATAAAGGTTGCGGGAGCATTCGTCAACCCGAAAGGCATGACCAGCCATTCAAAAAGGCCTTCCTTAGCTTTGAAGGCAGTCTTCCACACATCAGAGGGTTCAATTGGTACCTGGTGATACCCAGACTTCAGGTCGATCTTACTGAAATATTTTGCACCTTGGAGTTGGTCCGGAAGGTCATCAATCCGTGGGATTGGGTACCTATTCCGGACAGTGATCTTGTTCAGCGCCCGATAGTCAATACAGAGTCTCCACGTCCCATCCTTCTTCTGTACCAACACGATCGGGCTCCCACAGGGCGATGAACTTGGTCTGATGTGACCTTTCTGCAACAGCTCCTGAATCCGCCTCTTGATTTCATCATTTTCCAGAACAGAGCGTCGATAGATCGGTCCATTGGGTAGTGGCGCACCTGGGGTCAGATCAATCGGGTGCTTGACCTGGCAGTGCAGAGGAACCCCTGTGGGTGAGGTGAAGATGTCCCCGTACTCCTCCACGACCTTATCCATTTTTTGTTGTCGTGTAGAGGGGCCCTGTCTGGAGGTCGTGGCCATAGTCTTCTTCTTGCCCTGGGGGCGGATCATCAGGAAAACGAATTTCTTGGTTTGGGAAATGAGCTTACTGCATTGTTTTGCAGTAACCAAAGAGATAGTCGTAGGAGGTGGTACCTCTGGTATCCTGTACAACTTATTTCCCAAAGTAATAATAACAGCACGAGGTCGAGACTCATACACAGCATGACGCTTCTACAAGTATGGTTGTCCTAATAATACATCAGAAACATCAATAGGAGAAATGTCACATAATACCTCATCCGTGAAGGGCTTGATGCTATAGGGAAGGCGGCACTGCTGGCTGACGCGGAGATCTCGTCCTTGGTGAAGCCACCCGATGGTGTATGGATGTGGGTGAGCTGTGGTCGGCAAGCCAACCGCTTCACGGCGTCTGCTGAAATGAGGTTCTTTTGGCTCCCATTGTCGACAATGAACTGTACAGGGGAGCCCTTTACCCACATCTGGGAGTGGAAGAGACGTTCCTCCCCCTCTGGATCTTCCGGTTCCTCCTTCTGGACCTTTGTAGTGGCAACAGTGGCGTTGGGCTCCGCATCAATAATCTGTTTCCCTTTTTCATTCCCCTTTTCGGGTTCTGATTCGGAGTCGGAGCATGCATCTGACTCAGAAGCCCTCATCTCGGCCACTAGCGACTGCTTGGCCCGACACTCACTTGTGTTGTGAGTGGAGCTCTTATGGAACTCACACCACTTTCCGTGTCCTTCTTTGGCTTTGCGGTGCTGTTCTTTTCTTGTGGCTTCGATGAGTTGTCTTTAGCCGCCATGCCTTGGCTCGGTCCTTTGTTCTGCGGTTTGGAAGCACCTTTCCCTTGCTTTTGATTCGCAGATCCAAAATCTCGCTTCTTCTGCTTGAATTTCTGCTCAATCTTGGCAGCATACCGGTATGCCGTACCAAGCGAGGAGATGTCGAGGAACTCCATTTCCTCCTGAATGTATCTGTGCAGACAGCTGCGATACTTTAGCACCAGATGTTTCTATGAATCTTTGATACCCAACTTTGTGCGCAGGGTATGGAACAGATTCGTCAGCTCATGCACATCTTGATCCCTTTGTTGTCGCAGCGTGGTCCATTGTATGTACTTGTCCGCATAGCTCCCCACAGGATAGTACTGTTCCTTGACGGCGTCTCGGAAATAATTCCAAGTTGGTACGGCCGAGAACAGAGAGGGTTCTGTCTAGTCCTTGTTCTCACGGTAGGTTTCCCACCAGTCCTTAACATGGGGGGTAGCTTTGAGGAGTGCAAAAATAATCTTCTCCCGGTCTGAAAAGTCATGAACAGAGAAATATCCTTCTAATAGACTCAACCATCTATCTACGGCATCTGCGTCTATTTGACCCTCAAATATGGGAATGTCAAAATTTACTTGTACCTTAAAGGGAGTCGCAACTCCAGAGTGGCTACTGGATGCAGATGCACCGTCGGTGGGCAGCCGTTGAAGGATCTGAGCAAAGTTATCCATCATCGCGTTCCTTTGTTTTTCGAGGGCCTCCTCGAGAAATATTTTTGTAGGATCTCCTGCTCCCTCATCTTTCTTTTCGTCCCCCATGGGCGTCCCTCGAGGTTTGCGAGGCTGATCTTGCAAAGGTTCTACCAGATCAAGCCCTAGCTCCTTATACCCCGACCTCGTTGGGGACATGCAAAGAAGGATCGAGAAAAAGTAGACCGCTCTAATACCACTAATCGGTTATGCGAGAGCATGAGAATAAACACATAACCATAAAAATAGAGATGCAACGGAAATAACACTTCATTTCATTAATATCAAAAGGCGAAATTTGCTTACGGACGAATGGAAATAAAACTAGCTAGGGCAACGGTAGCTTTGGTAGCTATCTCTGAGAAGAGATGTGGCGGCTACAGGCCTCTGAACTGCTTTACAATGAGGCCCGAGGGCCTATTTATTATTGAGAAACAATGGAGAACCCTAAACCTCCCAAAAACCTAACCCTATGATATGAAGCGCCACAACTATGGGCCCCGTTTGGGGATTAATAATGGACAAATGAAATGGAGTGGAATCTGGTGGAAGAAAGAACATCTTTGGAGCTCAACACAATCCTTGCTAAAGAATGGCTCTGAATGAACTCAAATTGCTCAAGCCTTGCTCACGCAATCCTCATTGGCATCTCCATTGAGTGTTGGATGAAATCAACGCGTCACTATAGTCACAACTGATAGTCACACTTGCTCTTTCAGCTACCTCTCCACTGGTCTCCACTGAAACTTCCATGCACTGTAGTTAACTGATGTATTCTTCAGTTGATTAATGAGTTATTATTTAGTGAATTAATTAACTAATTAATTCACACCACTCTCACTATTTTATCAATCAGTTAGACTAGATACAACTAGCTCAACTGAGTTTAACTGAGTTAAACTAAATACAACTCCACCAACTACTTTTATAACTCCACCAAACTCTGTCACATGAGTTCTAACTGAAGTCCTCATGCATTAGCTCCAGTAAACCCTCAGGAATAGCATAATTCCTTCTGTCAGCTGTTGTGCCACATCTGTGCACTTAACTGAAGTGCTCCAAGAGAATAAGACAATGTTTAGAGTCCAAATATTATTAAGAGCTAATAATATTCGACATATTTATTTTTAGACTGGCAATCTAAAAATAGATTCCACCCAATGTGTCTTAAAATATAAGTCCATCTATTTTTCCAACTTGACCAACCATCCACAAATAGCATCCTGCAACTCATAGAATATGATTGACATATCTAAAAATAGACTTTGCGCCAAAAATAGCCTGCGGGCCCTCTTAGTGAAGGCGACTCTTTTCGCTAAGCTCATCATCTTGTTGAATCTCAACACTCCCTCTCAACAAGATAGGGATTATCTGCCACCCCGATCCTGTCTCTATGGTATTTGAATTTGCTCCTGGTGAGTACCTTCGTCAGAATATCTGCATCCTCATCCTCCGTAGGAATGTAACAAAGCAACATGATCTTCCGCTGCACACAATCTCTGATATGATGATACCAGATGTCAATATGTTTAGATTTATCATGAAATACTAGATTAACTGAGATTTTAATGCCACTTTAATTATCACAATATATCACAGTAGGATCTAAGTGAGAACCGAACAACCCGAGCATGATCTTCCTCATCCATATAGCCTCGCATGCAGCCAACCTTGCTGCCATGTACTCGGCCTCCGCTGAACTGAGTGCCATGGATCTTTGTTTCTTGTTGTACCAAGAAACTATTGTATATCCAATACTGAAAAATCCCTCCAGATGTGCTCTTTATATCCGTTGGGCTTCCTGCCCAATCTGCATCCGTGAAGCCATGCAGCTTCAACTCATCTGACTGTCTGTACCACAATCCATATCCAGATGTGCCCCTAAGATACCTCATGACATGCTTGCCTGCCTTCCAAAAGAGCTTGGTAGGCTTAACCATCGCTTGTGAAAGCTGGTTCACAGCATAGCATATGTCCGGTCGTGTATTGACTAGATACATGAGCGAACCAACCAACTGTCGATAAACAGTGGCATCCACTACCTCTTTCGATATAGCATCCTCTTTCCTCCAACCACCAGGAAGAGGAGTGTTAATAGGCTTGCAGCCTTGCATGTGAAACTTCTCCAGTATCTCCCGGGCATACTTGCCTTGAGACACAAACAGTCCACCCTTCCGCTGCCAAATTTCCAATCCCAGGAAATAATGAAGGAGGCCCAAGTCCTTCATCTCAAACTCCTCTGCAAGATCTGCCTTGCATGAGTGTATCAACAGTTCATCACCTGTTAGTATTAATTCATCTACATAAAGCACAATGATCAACAACTTACCCTCCACCACAATCTGGTATAGGTTCGGATCCGCCTCACTCTTGGCGAAACCAAGTCCGGTGAAATAATTTTCTATCCATGTGTACCAAGAACGAGGTGCTTGTTTCAGCCCATACAACGCTCTTTTGAGCCTGCACACATGCAACTCGCTGCTGAAGATTTTGAATCCTTTAGGTTGCTTAATGTACACCTCCTCCTCAATGACTTCGTTGAGGAACGCAGTCTTCACATCCATCTGATGAATGTTCCAACCCATCTGCGCTGAGAGAGCAAGGATGATCTGTATGGAAGAATACCTTGCGACAGGTGAAAAGGTTTCTTCATAGTCGATCCCCTCGATTTGTGAGAAGCCTCGGGCAACAAATCCTGCCTTATACTTCTCGACGCTCCCGTCAGCAGCTTGCTTCACTTTGTAGATCCATCTTGAACCTAACATTGATTTCCCTTCCGGCCTTGGGAAAATCTCCCATGCACTGTTTCTGACAATCAAATCATACTCTTCCACCATGGCATATACCCATGCGAGATCCTCCACAGCTTCCTTGAAAGAAGATGGTTCTGTCACGATACACTTGCTCATCAGAGCCATGTATCCAGTAAATCGGTTAGGTGATTGTCTCTATCTGCGCTGTGATGTAGGTGCTCCTACATTCTGTGCTGCATCAAGATTTAGTCGCTCAGCTTCTGTAGTGCGCTTCCGCCCTCTGATGTTTGGCGCTGCATGAGTGGTTTCTTCCACTCCATGAACCTCCTCTTGTGGCTAATCCACATCCTAAGGCTCATCTTTAGGAACAAGTAGCTCCTCATTTGCATGCAAGTGTAGCTCCCTATCAAGTGACAACTTCATGGCTTTCTCCTCATGAGATTTGATATCCCGTCGCACAACAGTCATCCGACTGTCTGGAAAATACACATGATAATTGTGGGTTGTTTATGTGTACCCCACAAATATCCCAACCTCTGCGGTCGGCTATAGCTTCTTCTTGGCATCTTTCGTCACATGAATGTAAACAGGTGACCCAAAAATCTTCAAATGAGAAATATCAGGCTTCTTACCAGAAAACGCCTCTTCGGGTGTACTCATGCCAAGTACTCTATGAGGAAAACGGTTTTTCACATAAACCGCAGTGTTGCATGCCTCAGCCCACAAGTGTATGGGAAGGCCCTGATCATGCAACATTGCTCGTGCAGCACCCACGATCGTTCTGTTCTTTCTCTCCGCGACCCCATTCTGTTGTGGGTTATGAGGCGCTATGAGTTCTCTTCGAATTCCTTCTGCGCTGCAAAAGTCTTTGAATTCGCCAGAGATGTATTCACCACCATTATCGCTCCTTAGAGATTTCACCTACTTCCCCGACTCTTTCTCAACCAGTGCCTTGAACTCACAGAACTTTGAGTATGTCCCGCTCTTCTTATGCATGAAGAAGATCCAGCACTTACGAGAAATGTCATCAACAAATATCACATAATACCTGTGCTTTGTTGTTGAAGCAACCGAGAAAGGTCCATGCACGTCTGTGTGAATTCTCTCAAGGGTCGTCGTGGCGCGACTATCCTTCTCATGAAAATTGGTCTTCACAAATTTTCCCAAAGTACATCCCTTGCACTGATCTAAATGCGCAAGTGTACCTTTGGGAAGCTCGGTAGAAATCTGTTGCAAAATTTTCAAAGCGCCATGGTGAAGATGGACCAATCTCCTGTGCCACAATTCGCCCTCATCCCGGCTCACCACTCCTTTTACTTTGCCTGCCATTGCTGCGCAACCATCTACCTGCAATTTATAAAGATTCTTAACTCGAATCCCTATCCTCCTGGTTTGACTAGTTGTTTTACTGCGTAGGAAGGCTTTTCCCTTGCTAAAAACAACATCATAACCCTTGTCTTCCAACATCACCACAGAGATCATATTCTTCTTCAATCCTGGAACATGCATGACATCCTTCAAGATGAAAGGTTTTCTAGACTCCCTCTCAAAGGAAATGGTCTTGATACCAGTCGCACTGTATCTAACATCATCGCCCATCTCAATGTGCATTCCAAGATCCTTTTCATCCAGATCACTAAATAAATCTTTGTCTCCGGTCATATGGAAAGACGCACCACTGTCAAGAAACCACACTGATCCCATCACACTTGAAACCAAGCATGAAATCAGAGAAAAATCCAACTCAAACTGCGAGGCTAAGGCCTCTCCAGCTGTAGATCCAGCAGCCTACTTATTCTTCTTCTTCTATGGACAATTAGTGGCATAATGTCTGTGCTGGTGACAGTGAAAGCACTTCACCTTGGACAAGTCCTGCTTCTTGCCTTTCGCACCGGATTGAGAAGGATTTTTCTTTCCCTTCCCTTTCCTTGCTTTGGCAGCAAAAGCATAATTTTCTTCATCTTCATTCTTCGATGAAGATCCATCCCTGGTACCCCGCCTTATCTCCTCCTGCACAAGATCCAACCAAAGTCGCTCCCATCCCGAGAGTTTCTCCCGACCATTGACAGAGTCCTCGTAGCTATGCCAACTCTTCGGAAGCCCAAGAAGAGCCAAGCTCACCAAGTCCTCTTCATCTACAGTAACCCCCACACTTCCCAAATCATCCTTATAGTGGACAAAATTTGTGAGGTATTTTCGTATACTGCCACCTTTCTACAATTTTATTTTTCTGAGCTTGTCTTTAAGCGCCAACTTCCTCTGGTCACTTCAGCTTTGGAACAAGTCTGTCAAAGCCTTCCACATTAAGAATGGAGTGGATTTACTGTGAAGGTTGGACACAATGTGATCCTTCACACCTTCCAACAGAATTCTTCGACACTTTTCTACCTTCTTTTGCCATGCGTCAAGTGCGGCTACATCGCTAGAACCAAGCTTTGGAATATCAGTATCTATGAACTCCTTCAACCCATTATCATCTAGCACTGCCTCTATCTTGTCCTTCCATGAAATATAATTTGAGCTACCATCAAGGGCATACTCCAATCGCAATCCGTTGAAGGACATTTCAATGAATGCTCAACTTCGACACCAAGAAAACACTGCAGCAAATTCGAATTCCACCAGCACAAAACTCAACCACTTCAATAATTGCAATCTTCTATGATAAATACTGCTCTGATACCATGTAGAAATTATATAAATTATGTGTTATATATCCAAGATTCTCTTGATCTCACACTATTTTAACTTCATGCAAAATACATAATCTATTCCACCATTGATCATTTGGGGAAATAAAATCAAGATAGCAATGCACACATGAAACAATAAAAATTCACACACATTAAAAAAGTTGTTTAACGGGAAAGCCTGAAGTTGAAAACCCCAAATATCTATATATAATATATTTCATATATATCATGTAACAATCCTCATACAAAGTTGATCATATCAAGCTCTCAGTACAATACAATCGCTACACACTAATCAGGCCCGATCTTTAAAATCCATGCACCGATCTTTGCCACCTCCTAGCCTGCCTCTACTGCGCAATCCCTGCTAAAGAATGGCTTTGAATAAACTCGAATTGCTCCAGCATTTCTCACGTAATCCTCATTGGCATCTCCACTAAGTGTTGGATGAAATCAATGCATCACTATAGTCACAACTGATAGTCACACTTGCTCTTTCACCTACCTCTCCACTGGTCTCCACTGAAAATTCCATGCACTGTAGTTAACTGATGTATTCTTCAGTTGATTAATGAGTTATTATTTAGTGAATTAATTAACTAATTAATTCACACCACTCTCACTAGTTTATCAATCAATTAGACTAGATACAACTAGCTCAACTGAGTCTAACTGAGTTAAACTAAATACAACTCCACCAAATACTTCTATAACTCCACCAAACTCTGTCACATGAGTTCTAACTGAAGTCCTCATGCATTAGCTCCAGTAAACCCTCAGGAATAGCGTAATTCCTTCTGTTAGCTGTTGTGCCACATCTGCGCACTTAACTGAAGTGCTCCAAGAGAATAAGATAACTTTTAGAGTCAAAATATTATTAAGAGCTAATAATATTCAACATATCTATTTTTAGACTGGCAATCTAAAAATATATTCTGCCCAATATGTCTAAAAATAGAATTCCATTTATTTTTCCAACTTGACAAACCATCCACAAATAGCATCATGCAACTCATAGAATATGATCAACATGTCTAAAAATAGACTTTGCGCCAAAAATAGCCTGCAGGCCCACTTAGTGAAGGTGACTCTTTTCACTAATCTCGTCATCTTGTTGAATCTCAACAGGAAGCAGAGAGAGCCCTGGCCATATTTTGTCCTAGATGTACCAGGAAACACCCAAGAAATAAATGTCCACTAAATTTCATATAGGTTTACTTAGTCTGTGAAGAGAATAATGCCACATACAAGTGTCCCTCCTTACCTAGAATTAAAGCTTTATATCAAGGTGGGGAAACAATGCGAGAGCAACTCTATTTCATCAACTAGAGAAAGCCTCAAGGTCGTCAGCCATATCAACAAGGTATGCAAGGTGCACCTTACTCTTACTATTACAACAATCAAAGTTCACCCATGCAACCTTGGTACACCCCCACTCCTCCATCCTAGTCTACACCTCCTACTTGGCATTCCAACCCTTCATATCATCCTCAACCAGTAAACCAACCATTTCAGTAGTATGTTCCACAACAACCTCAGTAGAACAATCCATCCCAAGGGTGGAGGCATTAATAAAATCAAATACCTGCTCTAATGCCTCCACCCCAACCTCAACCTTAGCTTACTCATGCTGCTCCACCTAGGCTACCTATACCTGTACAGGCCAATCTGAACCCAAACAACAGACAGGCACAGTAGGCTCCCAGTGGAGAAACATCCCATCTAGCTTATGTTGTGGAGATACAGGAGGTTAATCTCAGGTAAGGAAGAGTACTCATAGAAAACCATCCCCCATCTCCACCTATAGAGGTTGAGGAGGAAAATGAAGAAGATAACACTCACATCCCATAACCTCCTTTTCCCAAGCGCTTGATCGACCCTAGTCAGCACACCCCAGAGGAGACTAAAATCATGGGAGAATTGGAAAATTTGTGTTTAAAGGTACCACTTCTCCAGGCCATTAAGTTTGTCCTTATCTACAATAGGCTCATCAAAGAAAATTGCTTCAAGAAACCTAGAAGGAGGAAGAGAGATACCCCCGCCATCAATTTGGTAAGACAACTGTCTAACCTGATTCTAGGGAAGGTGATATTTCCAAAATACCTGGACCTTGGTAGTCTGGTTGTTGATGTACATATAGACAATGTCATAGTCCCCAACACTCTGATTGATTTAGGGGCTGCCATCAATATCATGACCAAGGAAACTATGTTGAAACTTAATCTCCAAGGGACCTTGAGGAAAACCACAACATTTCTGTAACTTGCAGATCGGTCCACAGTAACTCCAAAAAGAATTGTTGAGGATGTTATGGTTACCATTGAATCTTGGGAGTATCCTACATATTTCCTGGTCCTGCAGCCAAAATCCAAGTTTAAAGGTTATCCTCTCATCTTAGGGAGACCTTGGTTAGCCACTACAGACGCTTATATTAGTTGTCGAGTTGGAAACGTGACTATCAAAAATGGGCTTTTGTCTAAACAGCTAGTGTTATATCCTGGAGCCCAGCCTTCCATTGATCATGATATCCCTATATGGTTGGAGGATGAATAATATGATTTATATAACACTTACCCCATGTGTAACATATATGCTATCCTTATAGGGGAGTAGCTTGATGAAGATGAACTCATCGACCATGCCATTCAAAACCAATCCTCCACTAACACTCCTCTTGAAACCCTAGTCAAAGAGTCTGAAAGCCAACCTTTGACGGAAGTGAAATCAATTGAGACAACCTCTGAAACCACCAAGGCTGTTGAGTTTGGCCCATCCAGATCTCTGAAAATCAACCCAAACCTCTCAAATAAAGAATAGAAGCAGCTATGCCAACTTTTGAAAGAAAATCTTGAATCATTTTCTTGGGATTACAAGGACATGAAAGGGGTGCATCCTTGAGTATTTAGACATCACATTTACATCAAATAAGGATGAAATCCTATGAGAAAACCCCAAAGAAGATTGAACGTGGCTCCAAAGGACATAATCAAAGAAGAGCTGTAGAAGCTGTTGGATGCGGGGTTCATATATCCTATATCCGACAGTGAGTGTGTATCTCCTATTGTCCTAGTCCCAAAGGAGAATGGGAAGTGGCGAATTTGTGTTGATTATAAAGAACTTAACAAAGCCACCAAGAAATACCATTTCCCTTTTCCCTTTATAGACCAATTCCTAGATGGCCTTGCAGGGAAGAAGTTATTTTCCTTCTTAGGTGGGTTCAGTGGGTACAATCAGATTCAAATCATCCCTTAAGACTAGGATAAGACTACTTTCACCTGCCCTTAGGGTACCTTTTCTTATAGAGTCCTACCCTTTGGGTTATGCAATGCCCCAACCACCTTCCAGAGAGTTTTCTTGAGCATCGTTTCTGAGTTAGTTCATGACTCTGTTGAAATTTACATGGATGATTTCACACCATATGGGGATGACTTCCAGGAAGCTCTCTCCAATTTGGGTAAAGTACTAACAAGGTGCATTGAGATGCATCTCTCCTTGAGCCCAGAAAAGTGTGAATTCCTGAAGAAAGTAGGGGTTGTATTAGAACACTCCATATCCCAAGCAAGAATAAAGGTAGACCCAAACAAAATCACTATCATCAAAAGGGTACCTACTCCTCAAAAGCAGAAAGATGTCAGGAGTTTCTTAGGCTTAGCTAGTTACTATAGAAGGTTCATCAAGGATTTCATCAAGATGGCTTCACCATTATTTGGGTTATTGGCCAAATATTCTGAGTTTATTTGGTCTGGTCATTGTCAAGAGGCTTTTGAGCTCATTAAGAAGCAGTTGACTATTGCCCCCGTCCTCTGAGGTCCAAATTGGACTCTGCATTTCCACATCCACACTGATGCGTCCGAAAAATCTGTAGGGGTAGCATTAGGACAATTAGAGGACAAAATCCCTTATTCCATTTATTTCATCAGTAATAATTTTTCCAAAGTCGAGCTGAATTATACTGTTACTGAGAAGGAGATGTTGGCCATTGTCCATGCATTGAAAAATTCAAGCATTATGTCACTGGATATCAGACCTTTGTTCACATTGACCATGCAGCCATCAAGTATTTAATGAAAAAACTGGATGTTAATGCTAGCATAATTATATGGTTGTTACTTTTGCAACAATTTGATTTGACTATTGTTGATAAACATGGAAATGAAAATGTTGTTGCAGATTTTTTGTCCAGGTTAGTTCTCCCTCTAGGTGAAGAAGGAATGGTGGATGACCAGCTGCCAGATGAACACCTCTTTGCCATATCAGCACTCTCACCATGGTTTGTTGATATAGCCTACTACTTGGTTGCTGGAAGACTCCCTCCTAATATTTCATTCAGGGAGAGGAGAAAAATCATCAGAAAAAGCAGCCCTTTCACATGGATTGGGGGGAATATATTCAAGCCAGGCCTTCATCAAATCCTAAGAATATGTGTGAGGGAAGAATAAGTTGTTGATATCATCTCTGAATGTCATGATATCCCATGTGGAGGCCACTTTGCTGCAAAGAGAACTGCTCACAAAGTTTTGCAAGCGGGTTACTATTGGCCTACCCTTCACCAAGATTCCATAAGATACACGAGCAGGTGTGACCAGTGCCAAAGGATGGGGAACCCGCACAAAGGGATGAAATTCCTTTACACCTTGAGGTGGCTCTTAAGCCATTTGACAAGTGGGGCATGGACTTTGTTGGACCCATAGATTCACCATCTGGACAAAATAAGCATATCATAGTCTGCACTAATTACCTGACAAAGTGGGCTGAAGCAAAAGAAGTGAAGGTAGCAACCAAAGAAAAAGTAACAGAATTTATGAGGGAGAACGTGTTTTACAAATTTGGATATCCTATAGAAATATTCATTGATTAGGGATCACAGTTCATCTCTCACCTCATTGAGAATGTTTTGAGGAAGCATAAGATTAAGCATAGAACTTATACTGCCTATCTCCCTCAGGTGAACAGCCAAGTAAAAGTATCTAATAGATATTTAGAAAGCATCCTCACCAATGTTGTGAGCAGTAGTAGAAAAGATTGGGCAGATAGATTGGTAGAAGCTACTTGGGCCTACAACACCACTTGAAAGACACTCCTTATGAACTAGTCTATGGTAAGAAAGCTCTACTTTCAGTTGATTTTGAATTAAATACTTTAAGAATGGAAGATGAATTAAATCTAGATCTAAAAAATGCCCAAAACGAGAGGTTGTTACAACTAAATGGATTGGATGAGTTCATAATGCAAGAACTTCTTCACACAGAGGTAGTTCAGCTGCAAAGGAAGGTACGGAGTGACAAGAACATCAAAGAAAAAAACTTCCAAGAAGGATATTAGGCACTGTTGTATGATTCAAGGTTTAAAGACTTCAAAGGAAAGCCAATGATAATATGGTTGGGGCCTTACATAGTGGAGAAATTCTTTGATAATGGCGCAGTTCAAATAAGGACCATAGATGAGGAAGGGATCCCCATGCTTGTCAATGGTCACAAACTTAAAAATTACAAGAAGCCTTTGTCAAGGGAAGAATTCATCAATTCAATAAGCAGAGAGGTGTATGTGATGGGAAAATCCATAGTTTCCCACACCTCCTAAAAGAAAAAAATGGAAAAAAGAATAAGCTTGTGGGTTGAAAACTTCGATGGAGGCAGCTCACTTTCTCAAAAAAAAAAAAAAAAAAAAAAAAAGGAAAAAGAATAAAGATACATGGGTGAAAATATCTCTGAGGCACCCAAGGCAAGTTTTTGGGTTTAAAACCTCCATGGGGGAGCAGCCCACTTTCTTTCAAAAAAAAAAAAAAAAAAAAAAAAAAAGAACAAAACAAAAAATGAAAAAATGCATTGACATCACTGTGTTTTTCTGTGTTTGTTGTTTTGCGGGTGTTACTGGTTTCTGGAAAACACAAGGAAGCATTCATCTTATTTTCTCTTCTTCTATCTTGCCATCCATCCCATCATTCACTCCATTCATCTTCTTAACTTCCTCCATCACCTCCATACACCACACTCCTCCATTCCTAAGCATGATGTAGCAAGAGAAGCAGCACACAAACAGATTGCTACAAACATCGGGAAGTTCCTTCAAAAACAAATTTGTTCATGGAATGCCAAGAAGAACAACGAGGGTAGCTGCATAACAGACTACAGGAGAACGAGAATGCCACCCATGGCATCTCAAGCACCCCACGCGACATCCACAACAGAGAGAAACAACAGAAAAATATTAGTAGCTCATTCAGGAAGTTTCTCCTTCATTAAGCTGCTCACTCAGAGAATAGGAATATGGTGAAGAATGCAGCATCTAAAAAGGCTTGTCTCAAACCTTCAGCTTATGTGGCTTCCTTGGAAACAATAGGTAAACTCAAGTATAAGCTCTCACCCCTTTCTACGCATTCATAATATCCAGAAATAATTAATTTGCAGACTTAGAGTTTGAGGGGCAGAAAGGTGGCCAGTTAACTCAGCCACCACCATGAGGTATGGATAGAATAAAACTGGAGGTACACGCCACCTGGGCATGCAAAAGAAATTTTTTAAAGTAGTGGAGTAGAGGAGAATGAGGGGAAGAAAACGTGTGGTCCATCTTAAATTAACAGGGAGGAGGAACCAATTGTCTACAACAGAACTAGAGCTAAGCGGAGTTATATTGGCACTCCAAATTTAGCTGCATCATCTAATAAAAGGAGATGTTGTCTCATCCAAACCAGTGAATTGATAATTTTTAGAGGGAGAGGACCGACAGAAGCATGCAGCGCTTGAAGAAGAAGAAGATGAACCGATTAAAAAATAAATAAATAAATAAATAAATAAGAGGGGTGGGGTAGAACCAGAAGAAACAAGAAGAATGAGAAGAAGAGGAGGAAGAACCAGAAGAATAAGAGAGAGAGAGAGAGAGACAAAGGGCCAAATAAAAACATAATAGATGTCCATAGAAGTCATAGAGATAGCAGATAGTGGGCGAGACATAGACTCACAAACCCTCATTATAAAAACATAATTTCCACCATGGCTCCTCTGAGCACAAAAATAAAAAGGCAGACCTCTAGGTATTCCGGAGCTGACAAGAATCAGATAAAACCATAAACTTGTCCCCTAAGCCCGATCATCATTGAAGAATCACCAAGGGGGAAGGAAAGAATCGAAGAAATATCTCTGAAGGAGCAGCTGTAATAGGCACAGGCAGAGAATGTAGCACTAAAGGAGAAATTGCAGTAAAAAGAGGAGAAAGTAGCCACCATGGCAGACTTATGCATAGAAGCCCTTCAGCACAGATTCCCCTCTAACTCACATGTTGTGTACCTCAAATAACAATGGCTTCTATTTCAAATCAACACTCTAGCCTCCCATGGATCACTCCATTTCCAAGATTGTAGGCAATTCATGAAGTTCTACAAGCAAGCCAACATAGCGGATTAGGAAAAGATGGCAGAGTTTAATATGCATAACTTTGTGCTGACAAATCTGGAGATTTGGGATCCCAATCCTACAATGGGGGATATGCAGTTAATGGCTCTAGCATCTTGGAAGGTGAATGAGGACAATAGAGCCAAAGAGATATGGAAGGTCATGGGAAGAATAAATAGAGAACCCTTATATCTCAGACCAGAAGTGTTCAGCCCAAGAGGAGTCATCCTTAACCATTGAGAGATTGAAAATGACCTTTCACTGGTTGAAAGCTACCTTCAGACTCAAAACTAGGTGATAGGCCACTTTGATGATGTTTCTAGGCAGATAGAAGAGGAGTGCATTATGGACAGCCAGAGGAGATGGAAAAACCTCCCACATAGCCTCAAGAACAGGGAGTATCATACTCCAGAAAGACTAAGGGGTGCATTGGAAATGGAACCATTATACAAGAGGGCCATGCAGGACAAAAAGATCTGATGGTTGGGACTAAAGCTTAGCCCACCTTTGCTTCTGGGGTTGACTGACGAAGAGGACAAAGATGCACAAGATAGAGAATGGGAGAATGAAGAAAATTATGATGGATTTTACCCCCTTGGGGAAAATCCCACACTTCTTCCTTAGGAAATCGGGGGGGATGTCAAAGCTTTGAAGGAAATGGAGGGGGAGGATCAGTTGCTCAAAGGATGAACAACCATTCAATAGAGGGCTGATGATAAACTCCATCATTAGACATATTTGGAGGGGTTAATAGTCACCTTTTTTCCTTCTTAGATATATTTTTCTTGTAGTTTTATTATTATTTGGGTTTATGATGTTATTATAGGTGGTGATTAAGGCTAACATATTTTGAGTGCCTAATACAAGTTTGAGTGCAGAGTATCATGATTTATTAAGCATTTTTATAAACATTTTATTACAAAGACTTGGAGGAGACAACAAGGAGAAATTATAGGAGGATTTTCCACCCTCAAAGGCAACCGAAGGATCCCAAAGATTCTCTCCAGCAATTCAAATTCCACAAGCAGCCGAACGATCCCTTAGGATTCTCTCTAGCAATTCGAATTCCAGAGGGATCTGAGAAACTCAAAGAGGAGAGCACTCAGTCTTGGTTTACTTGGAGTCCAATTGACTCAATTACCATTTTCTAGGGAGCTGTTGGTAGTGGCCCTGTAGAATAAATAGAGCAGAGCTTGAGCTAGGAAGACTTAGTCTATCCTAGTCTCTCTTCCATTCATAATTATTGTTGTGAACTATTGAAGCATTTTGTTTTATTCAGGGATCGAAACTTTCAGAGATGTATGCAGTTATTCTTTTATGAAATGAGAATACTGATTTCATTTGATTGATTTAAGTTCAGAGGTCTAGGCTTGTGGGTTAGGGCCCAATCCATGTGCCTCAGCTTCTCTGTTGTTCCTATCATTTCTTTTCTCTCATTGAGCTAGTTTTTATTTTTCCATTTAAGTTAGATCTGCTTCTAATAAGTTTCATTGTTGTTTAGTTTTTGTGTTGTTGTAGTTTTGATTTCTTATGCATAGTAAAATAGAGGAAAAACCCCAAAAATTGTGGTCAAGTCTCGTCCCTCTCATCTCTATCAATAGAGCTCGAGGAGGGTAGATCATTCCCCATAGACCAAAATGCTTTCTCGCTTATAATTTCTTGGATCAGTACCTGTATTTTAATGAACATATTGTGTGTCTTTCTTGCATAAATAGGGAGGTTGATTACAGGTATGGGTAGCATAGCCCATGAGAAGTTTTCCAGCACCTCCAACTTCATCTTCCATATTCCGTTCATCTCTGTGTTATTGTCCCGGACCTTGCCTTTATGCCTCCATTCCTTTTTTTCTCTCATCACAGCTACCGCGCACACCTTTTGATTCATAATAACACTTAGAACCATTCATCCCGCCTTATTCCTGTCTTTTTATTGGTCCTGACTACTTTACTTTTTTAATGCTAAACACTTGAAAAACCATTGAAACTCGTCTTCCGCCTTTGCTCCTCGAGTCTCCCACCATTGTACATCACACTGCACATATCGCAACGTTTAACGTTTACCTTTAACACTTACTGCTCATTACTTGTGATTGTGATATTTCGAAATTCCAAATCACACTTCGCCCCGCTTACCTTTTGCCTTAAAGACTTACCGCTCTCCTTCGCCGATTGCCTGCCTTATTCCTTCATTCTACCTGTCACCGTCGTCGGACTCGTTTTATTACAAAAATGCTTGAAAACCACCGAAAAATCGACCTCTGCCTTCCTCCTCGAGACTCCCGCCACTGTACTTCACACTTCACAAATCACAACATTTAACGTTTACTTTAACACTTACCACTCGTTCGTTGCAATTGCAATATTGCGCAATCGCAAATCTCAAATCATAACTTTTCCCTTTCTTCCTTTCACCGCCACGTCATCTGCATCACAAATTTCAACCCGCAACCTTTACCGTACCGCAAATCGCACTTTGCTGAACTTACCATATCACAAATCACAACTTTTCCCTTTCTTCCTTTCACCACCACGTCATCTGCATCGCAAATCGTAGCCCGCAACCTTTACCATATCGCAAATCACACTTCTCTAAACTTACCACATCGCAGATCACACTTCTCGCATTTTAGTTCATTCCATTGATTCATTATTGCTATCCATTTAAACTTGCGATATTGCGATTTGTGACCCGCCACGTCACTCGTCACAAACTTTATTTTATTCCGTTAAGTCATTATTGCTATCCATTTAAACTTGCGAAGTTATGATTGCGACATCGCACATCGCAGTTTTTGTCCTCCATCGCACTTTTAAGTTCTTTCCACTCCAAAGTTATTTCTCACGTTATAATAAATTTTTCTACGGGTTTAACCCCCTCTTTCCACTTCCAAACCTTGTTCCATGTGTTAAACCTCCCATTAGCCTCTTTTAGCCCTTTTTCTTCCTCTAAGCTGCAAATTAACTCTTTTTAGTTAGAATTAAGTCATGGATAGTTTAGTTGCATGGATAAGAGAAAGATAGATAGATCATAGGATAAGTAGAATGCATTTAGCCATTTGGCCAAGTTAAGTGTGGTTTAGAATTAATTTCCTTTCCGCCATATATTTTCAGCAAGTTAGCTTAGTTTCTTTTTAGTCATTTCCCTTTCTTCCAATTAAATTGGTTTCATTCTTGTCATTTATTTTCAGCACTTTATTTTAATTTCCTTTCTATCATTTCCTTCCAGTAATTTACTTTTCAGTTGTTCTCAAAATCTAAGAAATAGCACCCTTTCGTAAAGCAGAAGAGGATGACATGAAAAAAATGCATCTGCTGTGTATATAGCACTGTCACCTCAAAGTTTGTACAAACCCTGGGTTGATAAAGTAAAGTAGGGTAGCCCCTGGGAGTTGCAACACTCTGTGCAATAATGTGGCTCACCACCACGCTTCAGCTCACTCCACTGCCTCAAAACTATGGCCATAGGCTTCCTCTTTTCGATGGAACATCAGAGGTTACATCGTATCAGCATGTTGCCAAAGTGATTGAATTCATATATCTTGAAGAGATCGACAATGACGATGCCAAGATGCATATCATTGCACAAAGTTTCTCTAGAGAGGTAAAGAAATGGTTTCGCTCTCTCACAACTGGTTCAATAGGTACTTTACAATAGGTGATTGATTTTTTTATTGCAAAATGTGAAGAGAAGAAAAATCCATTGCAGATTTTAGCTAAGTATAACGCCTTGAAAAGGAATCCCAATGAGTCTGTCCAAGACTTTATAGCTAGATTCAATAAAATATATGATTCAATTCTTGAGAATATTACTTCTCCTCTCGTGCCGGATTTTGTTCATTATCCTAATGGTTTCGATATCGACATGGTATTTCAGTTAAGGGAAAGAAACCCATCAACCCTTGAATAAATGTAGAGAAACGCAGTGATCATGGAAGCTAATTTGATCATGTAATATTCCAAAATGGAAAAGACAGGAATATAGAACATCCACGTTAGGAGGATGACTATGATTCTTCTAGTTGTATGACTAGTGCAGTTGGGCCTGAGAAGGTTGCATGAAGTTCACTGGTGCATTATTTTGCAGCAGTGGGTTTTGTGTCAGGGAGGGGGAATATTGGGGTCCCTGTCCTTGGTTTGTATATGGTTGTTGGGAGGGATCTCTTTCATTAGCGTTCCTAGCTGCGTACTGAGTCCCCTACGTGGGAGGGTATGATCCTCCCTGCTGATGATGGTACGACGATGCCCTATTGGTCATTTTCTGCAAACGTGCATGATGACTTTGATGGTAGCCTGGTTGTGAGATGTTCTTGTTAGGATCATACGTGTAACTAGGGTATGGGATACTACTGCCTAGGTGACTTTTGGTTAGTGACCCTATCAATCCGTCTGCAGTATTCGACGCGCCTGGAAATTCTTTGTAAGTTTGTAGGTGCAAAGCGTTAGGAAGGATGTTATAGATGTATCCTGACTGAGTGTATTTTAGCTCAAGTTTATGGGCTTTACTAATGGAATCCTCTTTGGAATTAGGTCCTTGGTTTGCCACGTCATTTGAAATATCTATTGTGATAGTTTTCAGGAATAGTTCTAGTAAAATTAGATCACCGAGTTTGGATTTACACAAACTTCGATGTCGCTGCCATTCACGGAGATGGTCTGAGATATGGATGGCTGGTGTTTTCCTAAAATGAGTCAGTAACTCGATTCCTGAATCGTGGTGGATGGGTAACTGAAAATACGTGAGGACTGTTGGGGTTCCTATGTTTTGGCCAGATTGGCAAGACCAAAAGATAAGACAACATCAAACCGCTTTGGGATTCAAGGATCTAGCCCTCCTGAATCCAGAGAAGGATCTCTCTATGAATGAGTTTAAAGATGTGATCTTTAAAACCTAAAATGTGATATTAGGCTAGTTATGAAGAGCATGGCTTTTGTTTGTTTGTTTTTTTGGTTGGGGAAAGACATGATGAAGGTGAAGGAAGTTCAAAATAAAGGGTGAAGATGTATGCAAGTGAAGGAATGAATCGACTGACAGAAAAGGAAAAAACAGTTTTAACCCTTTGGGCTATGGAGTCATAGGAGGATTTTAATTGGACAGCAAGGTTCAAGAAGGATTCATGGGGAAAGTCACTTATATCAAAAGGATCTCTTAAGTTGATTTTATGGAATGAAACAGATAGGAAATGGAGAAAAAAATGAATGAAGAACAGTGAACAACCTAAGATCAAATAAGTGCTTTCAAACTATTTTGATTCAGCATGTACTTAGAGAAAAACATAAAAGTATTTTGAGATCAGGTAAGTTCTTTGAAACTACCCTGCATTGAAGTAATTTCATTTAGAAAACATTATAAGAAACAGTTGGAATAGCTTAAGGGCAGGTGAGTGCTTCGAAACTACCCTGCTTTCAGCATATTCTATAAGAAAAAACACAGATAATAATCGCAAAGAGAAATCTAGATCAGGCAATTGCTTTGAAACCAACCTGCTTTAATATACTCTTTAAAGAGAACTTTAAAATGAATAAAACATAGAAATAAAGTTTTCAGTAAGAGTAGGGTACTATTGAGAGTAAATCCTAGCTCTATGTTTGATGTTATTTATCAGAGAAAGTGGACAGAGTGAAAACATCAAAGAAAATAACAATTGAAAGTGAGGAACACATCATCATTGACATAAATCAGGATCCCATAAATCAGCATCTCATATTTGATGTTCAAACCAGTTACAATCGGCAAACCCGGTGGGCCTCTACAACTTCAAACTTCTCATATCAGCCTATGTATCTTCAAGTTGCAAACAGGGCATCAGTAGCTTTAGAAAACTATTACATGAATTCAGATGTCCCGAGACCAACGATTACAAATGTAGTGTCCCCTCCTGGAGAATTTATAAGAAAATCCGAAGCGTGGAATTTAGGCTACATCACACTCGTGAATCAATGCAACTCCCGGCCTAACCAAGCATGTGCGTAATGTAATCATCTATAACTCGTCTATGTCTCTGCTCTACTCTTCGAGGCCTAACGATTGAAAATATTTTCTTCTGGGTCAAGCCTTAATCTTTTAAAAATAGTTTTGACGACAATTAGAGATAAGACACTAGAAAATTTGGCGGAAATTCCGACGGCCAATTCGTCGCTATTCCGACATATAGTCATCGCAAGAGCGACAATTCAAGGGCGGACAAACCGTGGTTTGTCCTGCCGTCGCAGTTCCGACGCACGTAAAAAGTGTCGCACTATCGACACCTCTTCCGTCGCTTCCGAACAAGCGTCACTCTTCCGACGTCTCACAAACCGTCGCGCCTCCGACGTTTGTAAACTGTCGCACTTCCGATGAAATGTGGTTCGACGTTTGGAACATCGCTCTTCTGACGCCTAAAATCCGTCGTAATTCCAACCCAACGTGGTCCGACGTTTTGGACGTCGCTCTTCGGACGTCTGTAAGATGTCGCAATGCCGACGATATGTGGTCCGATGTTTGGTACGTCGCTCTTCCGACGTTTGTAATTTGTCGCAATTCCGACGATATGTGGTCCGACGTTTTTATAATGTCTCTCTTCCGACGTTTCTAGGTTGTCGCAGTTCCGACGTCTACAAGGCATCGGTAGACCGACGGAGGGTTCAATTTAAAAAAAAAAAAATTGAAACT
The DNA here is from genome assembly GCA_034641835.2 of Pinus albicaulis. Lineage (NCBI taxonomy): Eukaryota > Viridiplantae > Streptophyta > Pinopsida > Pinales > Pinaceae > Pinus > Pinus albicaulis. The sequence goes on along the minus strand of CM076570.1, from coordinate 728,210,162 downwards.
TTAAAAGACGAGAAACGCTGTTTTGAATATATTATATGAAGTAAAATACCAGCAAAGTGAAATAGCAGTATGTAGAATAGTAAAGCAACAGATAGAGTACTGATGTCCATTGTTCCAAATACAAATTAAAGTACCCAAAATCCTTGAACAGAGAAAAACACTAATCATGTGAGGAGTGTGATATGTCCAAAATATAAAAATACCATCAGACCATATCAATAAACCAGCAACATAGACCAGCATCGCCAGTTTTGAAGGCAGAGTGATAAACATTAATCATTTTTTTTTTCACAAGAGAAAAAACGATGTTTTGAATATATTATATGAAGTAAAACAGTCCATGAAATCATTACATTTTCACATCCGAAGATTGGAACCCAAATATACATCCAGAAAAGTGGAAGTCCCACCCCAGACAGTGATAGAAAAATACCCCATGTCACATACAGGGACTTGATATAAAACCCAGTAACGGTCCACATGGAGATTATCGAAAAATCTGAGAAAGCATCCAAATATGCCCGAGGCATCTATAAGAAAGTGAAATAGCAAGATGTAGAATAGTAAAACAACAGATAGAGTACTGACGTCCATTGTTCCAAATGTAGAAATTTTCTTGTTTTTCCTTCTCCTCTTCTCTCAATCTGCTCATGAAAGAATGAATGACCTTTTCCTCCTTTTCCTCCTTTAACCTAACCCTAAGTGACTTTTTGGGAATCCCTAAATCCAATGGCTGAGATAGATTGAGATCTAGGGCTGAGATTAAATGCTCATTTAAATCTCACTTTTCATTTTTTAATTCACCCCACTTTAATAAAGACCCACTTAGTCTTTTATTTCCAAAGTCACTTTTTCCCTTCTAATTTTATATTGACTTTATTTAAAGTCACTTTAACTTTAGTAACTTTATCACTTAAAGTCACTTTAAAATTAGATTTGACTTTATAACTTTATAAAGTCACTTTAGTAACTTTATCACTTAAGTCACTTTTTAATTAGATTTAACTTTATAAAAAATTATAAAGTTACTTTAGGAGAAAAATTAAATTCTTTTGGACACTTTTCCCTAGGCCAAAGATCAAAGCCTTAGGGAACCACCTGTCCTCCGGTACCAAATTTCAACACTCCCTCTTACCGAGGAAGGTGTTGCTCACCACACCCATCTTGTCTCTGAAGTAGACATGCTTGCCCCGTGGTAAGGCTTTGGTAAGAATATCTGCAACCTGCTCATCAGTGGGAATATACTCAAGCTTCACAGCTCCTTTCTGAACATAGTCTCTGATGAAGTGATATTTGATCCCGATATGCTTTGACTTGTCATGAAATACTGGATTCTCCGTGAGTTTAATGCAACTCTGATTATCACAGTATATCACTGAAGGTCTCAACGGCTGACCAAATAAGCCAAACAACATCTTGCGAAGCGAGATGGCCTCACAACTAGCTAGACTGGCTGCCATGTACTCTGCTTCCGCTGAACTCAATGCTACTGACTGTTGCTTTCGGCTGAACCACGACACCACTGTCGAACCCAACCCAAAATAGCACCCTGAAGTGCTCTTCCTATCAGAAGCACAACCTGCCCAATCAGAATCAGTGTAACCTGCCAATCTCACTCCATCCCCCTGCCTGTAGTCCAGACCATAATCCACTGTCCCCTGCAAGTATCGCAAAATGTGTTTTGCAGCCACCCAGTGAACCTTCCTAGGCTCACACATAAACTGGCTCATCGTGTTGACTGCAAAACAAATATCTGGTCTAGTGTTGACCAAATACATCAAGGAACCAATCAGCTGTCTGTACAATGTGGGATCCACCAACTCGGAATCCGAAGCATGAAGCTTCTTCCAGTTGGTGATCATCGGTGTCGACATGGGTCTACAATCCTCCATGTGGAATCTGCCAAGGATGTCCACAATATACTTCCCCCGTCCCAGGAAGAAATGCCCCTCCTCCTGCCACACCTCCAAACCCAAAAAGTAATGCATCAAGCCGATGTCCTTCATCTCAAACTCCGCCGCAAGATCTCTCTTGCAGTGCTCTATGAGTCTCTCTGCACCCGTAATGACTAAGTCATCCACATACAACACCAGAATGAGAGGCTCCTCACCTATCACAATATAGTAAAGGTTCGGATCTGCCTCACTCTTTGTGAAACCCATCTTCGGCAAGTAAGTATCTATCCTGGAGTACCAAGCTCTGGGAGCTTGCTTCAGGCCATAAAGGGCCTTCTTCAGTCTGCACACATGGGACTCCTTCCCATGCACCTCAAAGCCCTGTGGCTGCTCAATGTACACCTCCTCCTGTATGAAGCCATTGAGAAATGCGGTCTTCACATCCATCTCTGCTGCTATCGATATAATGGAGCGGATCGAAGTATATCGAGCCATGGGAGCGAAGGTCTCCTCATAATCAACTCCCTCTACCTGGGAGAACCCTCTAGCCACAAACCTCACTTTGAATTTCTCAATGCTGCCATCTGCAGCATGCTTTACCTTGTAAAGCCATCTGGAAGTAACCACGGATTTGCCCTCAGGCCTCGGCACCATCTCCCAAACATCATTCTTCATGATAGAAGAATACTCCTCCTGCATGCCTCCCGCATGGCCTCTCTCCAGACCTACTGGCTAGCTGCCTCCTCATAGCTAGAAGGCTCAGAGTCAAGGATGCTGGTAGCCATTGCCATATAGCTACAAAACCTCTCAGGTGGTCTGCTCTCTCTGACCGGCCTCTTAGGCTCAGCAACAGATGTGGCATCTCTCAAGGTGTCCTGAAGCCACTTGGGCTTCCTCTTCCCCGAGTGCACTTCTCCCGCCGAGAATAAATCCCTCCTCCTCAACATCGAGCCTCAACTCCGATCGTCCGTCTCGTCCTCCCCGCCGCACCTCAACTCAGATGCCGAGGTGGCCGTAGAACTGGCCCATCAAGTGACTCTCGAACCGGCTATGTGGATCGCCCGGCGCGGCCGCCCATGCGCGACTACCCTCCTGGGACCCACGCGAGCCACTCCTCATCCGATCACCCGACATCGTCATAGATGTACCTCCCGATCCTCCTGATCCCTGCCCACTGGATACCTGCGACTGACTCAACTGCTGCTGAGGGTCTGGCTGATCCAGATACTCTAACTCCCGTGACCTCCTAAAGGCCCTGTCCTCCTCGAACTTCACATCCCGCCTGACAACAACTTTCCTCCGCGCAGGAATGTAAATCCGAAAGGCCTTGGAGGTCTCACTGTAGCCCACAAAGATACCCTTCTCTGCGGTGGGCTCTAGTTTGGTCCTCTTCTCCTTGGGTATGTGGGAGTATGTCATGCACCCAAAGATACGAAGATGACCCATATCAGGCTTCTTCCCAGAAAAAGCCTCCTCCGGAGTCATGTGCCCCAAGGCACGATGCGGACTCCTGTTCTGCAAGTAAACAGCTGTGTTGCAGGCCTCTGCCCACAAAAACAATGGCAACCCCCGATCATGTAACATGGCTTTGGCAGCCCCTCCGATGGATCTGTTCTTCCTCTCCGCAACCCCGTTCTGCTGGGGGTTGTAAGGAACAGTGAGCTCCCTCCTAATGCCTGCCTCCGCACAATAGTCAACAAACTCTCCAAGGGTGTACTCTCCTCCATTGTCCGACCTCGGGGACTTGATCTTCCGACCTGTCTGTGTCTCCACAAGAGCTCTGAACTCCTGAAACCGCTTGAAGACCTCACTCTTGGTCTTCAAGAAATAAATCCAGGTCCTCCTTGAGTGATCATCAATGAATAACACATAGTACTCATATCCACTCAAGGAAACATGAGACATCCGACCGCTCACATCGGAATGAATCAAATCAAGTATCCCAGTCGCTCTGCTGTCACTGCTGGGAAAAGGGGATTTGGCAAACTTGCCCATCGCATATCCTCTGCAAGTATCAAAGTGATCAGTACTGAAATCTGGCACACCTGTAGTGATCTCCCGCAAAGTCCTCAAGGCTCCATGATACATGTGCCCCATCCTGCGGTGCCAAATCTCACACAGCTCAGAACTGCTAGCTCTGCTGTCAGTGCTACTGCTCAATGCCAAAAGGGACTAAAATGCAAACTTGTACACCTTTGCATGGCGTACACCTATCACTCTAGCTGAATCAGCTGGAGTGCCCCTGGGATACATCAACACCTGTCCTCCCCTGAACAGTACCTCATATCCTCTATCCTCCAAAGCTGAGACGGATATGAAGTTCTTCCTCATCCCTGGCACATAAAGAACATCTGACACCTTCAAGGGAGGTTTGGACTCCCTCTGAAATGTCAATGTTCCCACACCGACTGCTCTAACAACTCTGTCATCACCGAGTACTACCTCTACATCAGTGCCACTCTCTCAAAGCTCTGAGAAGTACTCACGGACTCCTGTCATGTGACGTGAAGCCCCACTGTCCACATACCAGATACCAATTCATGCTCCGCTAATCGAGGGAAATGCATGCCCTCTCGGGAACCTCTAGTGGCAAGAGTAATCCCGCACTGTAGTTGCCCTACACGCAATGAACCCAAACTCCGGCCAAAGCGACTGAAAGTCCTCAACTCCGCTCTAAGCTCACATGCTCTGGTTCTTCCCCTTCTTCTTCTTCTTCTCCGGACACACAACTGCATAGTGTCCCATCTTCTGACAATTCCAACACTTCACTTTGGAATAGTCCTTCTGTGAGTTATCCTGTTTACCTTTACCTTTGCCTTTGCCCTCACCATTGCTTGTGGAAGCCTGCTTCTTCCCTTTGCCTTTCTTGCGTCCTGCCAACAGTGCTACATCCTCATCCTGCTCAACTGGCTTGGCTGCCCCAAGCTGACCTTTCCTGATCTCTGTCTGAATGCAATCATCCCAAAACCTCTCCCATGTGGGAAGGGTCTCACGTGCACAAACCCCATCAGCAAAGTTCATCCATGAACGGGGAGGCCATTCACTGCAATCCGCACCAACTCAGTGGGTGGAATGGCCTCTCCAATCGCTGCCAACTCATCTCTCACATTAGTAATCTTTGTGAGATATCCAGCTGCACTATCATTGCCCATCTTAATGGTCTTCATCTTCTCCTTCAGGACCATTTTCCTGTTCTCATTGGTACTCTGGTAGAGATTGGACAATGCTGTCCACATCTCATGAACATTTCTCTTTCCTCTCACATGAGGAATGCAATGGTCTTTGATTCCGTCTAGAATCAGCCTCTTACCCTTGTTGTTCTTTTTATTATATGCTGCCAACTGAGTAGCATCAGTAGGCACATTCACAGGGTTCTGTGTGGTATGTATCATAATGTCCCAGACTTCTGCCTCCTCAAAGATACTCTGCATTCTCTCCTTCCAAATGCTGTAGTTGGAATGCCCATCCAACCTATCCTCCACCCTCAGTCCCAATGACATCCTGCTGTCCTAAAACTGAAAAATAACACTGCTGTAGTAAAGGTAAAAATCTACTGTTTGTGAAAAATCAGCTTGCTGGAATTTTCTGAGTGAAAAATTAGCAGGCTGTAATTTTCTCCTTGCTGTCCCAAACTGCTCTTTCAGCACTCAAGCTCTGATACCATGTAGAAATTTTCTTGTTTTTCCTTCTCCTCTTCTCTCAATCTGCTCATGAAAGAATGAATGACCTTTTCCTCCTTTTCCTCCTTTAACCTAACCCTAAGTGACTTTTGGGGAATCCCTAAATCCAATGGCTGAGATAGATTGAGATCTAGGGCCGAGATTAAATGCTCATTTAAATCTCATTTTCTATTTTTTAATTCACCCCACTTTAATAAAGACCCACTTAGTCATTTATTTCCAAAGTCACTTTTTCCTTTCTAATTTTACATTGACTTTATTAAAAGTCACTTTAAAATTAGACTTTAGTAATTTTATCACTTAAAGTCACTTTTAAATTAGATTTGACTTTATAACTTTATAAAGTCACTTTAGTAACTTTATCACTTAAAGTCACTTTAAAATTAGATTTGACTTTATAAAAATTATAAAGTCACTTTAGGAGAAAAATTAAATTCTTTTGGACACTTTCCCTAGGCCAAAGATCAAAGCCTTAGGGAACCACTCCGTCCTTCATATCAAATTTCATCATCAAATCACAAATTAAAGTACCCAAAATCTCAACAGAAAAACGCTAATCACGTGAGGAGTGTGATATGTCCAAAATATAAAAAGACCATCAGACCATATCAATAAACCAGCAACATAGACCAGCATCGCTAGTTTTGAAGGCAAGAGTGATAAACATTAATCATTTTTTTTCACAAGAGAAAAAACGTTGTTTTGAATATATTATATGAAGTAAAACAGTCCATGAAGTCATTACATTTTCACATCTGAAGATTGGAACCCAAATATCCATCCAGAAAAGTGGAAGTCCCACCCCAGACAGTGATAGAAAAATACCCATGTCACATACAGGGACTTGATATAAAACCCAGTAACGGTCCACATGGAGATTATCGACAATCTGAGAAAGCATCCAAATATGCCCGAGGCATCTATAAGAAAGTGAAATAGCAGTATGTAGAATAGTAAAGCAACAGATAGAGTACCGACGTTCATTTTTCCAAATACAAATTAAAGTACCCAAAATCCTTGAACAGAGAAAAACGCTAATCATGTGAGGAGTGTGATATGTCCAAAATATAAAAAGACCATCAGACCATATCAATAAACCAACATCGCTAGTTTTGAAGGCAGAGTGATAAACATTAATCATTTTTTTTCACAAGAAAAAAACGTTGTTTTGAATATATTATATGAAGTAAAACAGTCCATGAAGTCATTACATTTTCACATCTGAAGATTGGAACCCAAATATCCATCCAGAAAAGTGGAAGTCCCACCCCAGACAATGATAGAAAAATACCCCATGTCACATACAGGGACATGATATAAAACCCAGTAACGGTCCACATGGAGATTATCTACAAATCCGAGAAAGCATCCAAATATGCCCGAGGCATCTATAAGAAAGTGAAATAGCAGTATGTAGAATAGTAAAGCAACAGATAGAGTACCGACGTCCATTGTTCAAAATACAAATTAAAGTACCCAAAATCCTGCAACAGAGAAAAACGCTAATCATGTGAGGAGTGTGATATGTCCAAAATATAAAAAGACCATCAGACCATATCAATAAACCAGCAACATAGACCAGCATCGCTAGTTTTGAAGGCAGAGTGATAAAAATTAATCATTTTTTTTTCACAAGAGAAAAAATGATGTTTTGAATATATTATATGAAGTAAAACAGTCCATGAAGTCATTACATTTTCACATCTGAAGATTGGAACCCAAATATCCATCCATAAAAGTGGAAGTCCCACCCCAGACAATGATAGAAAAATACCCCATGTCACATACAGGGACATGATATAAAACCCAGTAACGGTCCACATGGAGATTATCTACAAATCTGAGAAAGCATCCAAATATTCCCAAGGCATCTAAAAGAAAGTGAAATAGCAGTATGTAGAATAGTAAAGCAACAGATAGAGTACCGACGTCCATTGTTCCAAATACAAATTAAAGTACCCAAAATCCTGCAACAGAGAAAAACGCTAATCATGTGAGGAGTGTGATATGTCCAAAATATAAAAAGACCATCGGACCATATCAATAAACCAGCAACATAGACCAGCATCGCTAGTTTTGAAGGCAGAGTGATAAACATTAATCATTTTTTTTTTCACAAGAGAAAAAATGATGTTTTGAATATATTGTATGAAGTAAAACAGTCCATGAAGTCATTACATTTTCACATCCTAAGATTGGAACCCAAATATCCATCCAGAAAAGTGGAAGTCCCACCCCAGACAATGATAGAAAAATACCCCATGTCACATACAAGGACATGATATAAAATCCAGTAACGGTCCACATGGAGATTATCGACAATCTGAGAAAGCATTCAAATATTCCCGAGGCATCTATAAGAAAGTGAAATAGTAGTATGTAGAACAGTAAAGCAACAGATAGAGTACCGACGTCCATCGTTCCAAATACAAATTAAAGTACCCAAAATCCTTGAACAGATCAAGAAAAACGCTAATCATGTGAGAATTCTAAGTAAAGTTAATCTATTAACATTGCGAATAAAATTACACCGAAGTCAAAAACATTGCCCGGCCATACTCATGGCAAATTTGTCATCAAAAAATCAAAAAATTAAGAAGACTGCCCTCATACGGGGAAACCAGTCTTGAACGTTTAATTTACAGAATTCAAAAATATTACAAAGGTCCAGCACAGTAAAATAAACTAAAAGCAGCCCAATTAAGTGGGCCTGCTAAGCAAGAAAAAAAAAATTAACCAAACTACTCCTCCGGTGGTTCCTCCACGATTCGGCACCATCCTTCGGAAGGTCCAGGATCGCTAGGTGCTACCTCCACATGCATGCCACGGCTCCCCTCCTGAAGGCCCGAATGCTGGCCGGCTTTTTCCGAGCTCAGACCCGCCGGACGGGTGCATTCTTCCTCCGTTTAGGCCTCCTCGCAGAAGACCACAGTGACTAAAGTCGTGATTCACGGGCGGTTGAGAGAGCAATTAAAGGAAAATTGCGCAGTGCGCGTCGTGGGAGAAGGTGAACTAACGGTGGGGAAGCCAAGAGCAGGGGAATCCATACGGTGGCCAGATTCTACAAGCCGACCCCGCCCACCCTAGTATTTGGATATCGACCTAAGTAATAATCACTAGACTGGCCGGAAGTCGACTCTGTTGAGGGGCTGGAGGGAGCGCGTCGGGGTTGACGTCTAGTGCTCCCCCTGCGGCAACGCATCCTATGACGCACGCGAGGCATGGGTGCACCTCGTGTGCTAGCAAGGCCAAGAGGAGACCTACAGCTGCACTGCACTACCGTAGGAAGATGTGATGTAGAGCCAGAATGAGAAATGCAAAATATGCAAACAACGTCTAGCAGTAGTCACTGCCACTTCTCCTTATCGCTACGCTATAGCGTGCAAGGTAATCCAAAGAACGCTGTTCGAAACCATGGCTAAACTCCATTTTGTCGACCCATCTGCAATGCAATCAAAGGACGCTCGTCATAATTAATCTCTGATCATTAATAATGAGAGCCAAAGGCCGGATCAAATTGGAGCGTGCGGAATCGCTAAGAGGAGTGGAGGTCCGATCTTGAACAGTGTTAAAAATTAATTAATGCAGATTTGATGTGAAAATTTAATTGAACAACGTTAAATGTTAATGTGATTGATATGAAATCGCCATATCCATGTCCCATCACCTTAAACGCCATCGAATGCACCCGCAGCCGGGAGCAGGGCAAGTTTTTATTGAGGACACGTGGCAGAAATTGATTGGAGCGGATCTTTGTTTGGGCCGCTCGCGCAGTGGAAATCCGGACCCGTAAAATATTAGGGCGAATTTGATAAGAAATTCGCGTCACAAAATTGGCCGACGTTAGCAGGCTATTTTGGAACGCGAATTTGGTTTGAATTATGGTTTATCGTCGTTTGAAGTCTGTCGGGCTCGACTCAAGAACAATTTTGTTTGATCCCATCTTATAAAATTTGTGTTGGTTTTCTTTGATAATACACATATTTATAATAAATCATGGGAATACCACACTAAACATGTGGAAAATTTATATAAATAATTATTGAGAACAATCATTTTTATGTAAAAATATCCAAGGCGAGGTCTGTGTAGAGAACCGGGGTCGTGAAAACTGTTCAAATATAAAAATCCCGCTTAATAAAGAGACAAAATTGTTGTGCTTTCGGAACCTGACTCGAGGATTGGACATGAGTTAACAAACAAAAGGATAGTGGAACCAGACTTGCACCCGTGGTCAAGCCCTCTACCAAAACCACGAGCAGAATCACAAAAGCGGGTTGCCCATATCGCACCGCTTTTGCGGAGTAGGCGGTACTTCCTATTCGAGAGCGATTCCATAGGGAATGCGACATGTGGCGAAGTGACCCCCGGAAAACCACCGTTTAACCCGCGCCATTGCATGTTAAAGCCCGACGTTGGAAGCCGAGCGAAATTTCCAAGAGTCGTTGATTTGGAGAAGGGCCATCGGACGGTGGTCGCATGTTGAACTTTCCCGGAGGTTAACTAATGTGTGCGAAGGATAGCCAGGTACAATATGAGTGTTTGATTGGTTATTTATATATATAGGTGGGGCCAGAGTATAATGAAATTGTTTAATTAAACGATTGGCGGATAATTAGCATAAGTCTGGAGCGTGATTGTTGTAAGGCTGGGTGGTGAAATATAGAGCCGAAAGCTCATTACAAGTTATTTATTTAAAAAGAAACGTGGAGTATAAATAAAAAGTGTTGAAAGTTAAACATTGGTTATAAGGATTGGAGATAATATAAAGTCAGGAATATAAATTAAAGTCCAACCATTGTGGATAGTATTTATTTATCAAATTCTACGAATTTGATAAATAAACCCGAAGAAAGAAGAAATCAATTAAGACTCAGGTTGGAGGAAAAGAACGGGTTACACCAAGGAAAAATGCTGACAGAGCGATTGTAGACACACCAGCTCTCCTTGGGGGTCCAATTTCAGTTTTGTTGCGTCACACGATGATCTCTCTTCTCTGGCATTTACTTGTATTGAAGATCACTATTCTAGGAATAAGGAGTTATTTTCTCCAAAAAAAACCCTAGCCAAACATTGACAATGCATCAAGGATATCTTTCTATGCTTCATAAGTACATATGTTCTACTTCTAAATCATGTCTTGGAAGTGGTTGTTTTGCTGGAAATTATTCACCAGTTGGTTTCATACCAAAGTCTTTTTCTCATTTTCAGCATCCAATACATGAAAAAGATAATGGTTTAAACAACATAAATATTTGAAATTTTGCAAGAATTGTCTGACACACTTTGCATATTAATTTTGAAGTCAAGTGCATGATGCTGTATAGGATCAAGTGTCATTTTGAATACCAAATGTTTCACAAGAAACTTCTCAACATGCTACCCTGCAGTAAGGATTAAATGACAATATTGCATCAACTATTTCCATAATAAAAGTGCACCTCGGCCATAAGACTAAACAACTACAAATGTTGTAGATCTAAAAATACCACACAATCAAATGTATTCCACAAGGCCAATACTGTATGAAAAATGAAAAGGAGTTTGCAACCAAAAATACCTTAGGCAACTAATTCAATTAGATACACCAAACCATCGGCAAAAAGGAAAACCAGCCTACTCAAAAGGCAAGCGTTTACCTCCTTTGACAAAATTTTGAGTTCCGAAACAAGGGCCTTTATTGTCTTGTCAATGCCCCCAGTAATTTGAATGGGGTTTGCACCTGCTGCAACAACCTAAACAAAAAGGTTTCATTTCAAATTATTTTCCACAAATTTAAGATACAACCATTGTCAGTTTTGTATTTCCTAACAAGCTCATAAATTTTGACAAAAGAACCAAAAATTTTTAATACCCGATAGCAATTTTTTCACTCAAAAACTATCTTAGACTCAATAAGCCCAACCCAAAACTAAAAAACCAAACACCATAAGACCCTACAAAAATAAATAGATGATCTTAATCCAATACTATCGACAAAAAGTTACCTTTACACCCTCACTTATTAAACCCTGTGCTGTTGAATTTTAACTTCAACTGCTGCAGCAGAAGAACGGATGCAGCAACAACATTTTTTTTTTTGAGGTTGCTTGCATGCCATCCAGAAATTTAATTCAGCATTTAAAATTCCTGCAAGTTTTTTTTGTAGACGGCCGCAGCCATATTTCTGTACAGGATTGTATTTAAACACAACAACCAGCATTAACACAATTCACCAACCAGAAATTAAACAAACAAAAATTTACCCGACAGTTTTGTAAATTCAAAAGGAGGACATGTGGAGCATTAATATTGGATCGCATGAAATTGAAGGGAATCTGAAAACCTGAAAACCGGACCCGAATTTTTTATAGGGCACATTGGATTGAGAATTCGAGTTAAAATTAGGCAGACGTCAGCATCCCATTTTGGAACGCGAATTTGGTTTAAAATTCAATCTATTCAGACTTTTGAAGTCCGACGGAAAGGGTTCTTTAATGTTTTGATAGTTTAATATATACATATGTTTTAAACATATGTTATATATATATCATATGCGAAATGAAAGGTGGGCCATAGAATTTATTTTTAATTTTATTTTTTTTAAAAGAGGGTTTATTATAATATGTTTTATATGTTACGGCATATAAAAATAAAAAGGACAAAAAAGCTTGGTAGTTTTTTTTATAGACAATACGTAAATTTTTTATTACACAGCAGTGTGTAAAAAGTGAAAGACCGAGTGTAACTTTTTAAGTGTGTATGCACAACAGTGCGAAAGTGAAAAACACAACAGAGTGTTTTAGAGACAGAGTATGTTTGTTTTGAACAGACAGTGAGTTGGTTTTATGCACTGCGTTTTGTAGCAGTCATAATTTTGTAATCCCTCTCAGTGAGGAAGTAGTGTAATAGTTTTTTTTTGAGTTATTGAAGGGAATAGAAGCTTGTTTTCAAAGTATTGAAACTCTGTCTCCTGTCAAAGAAATTTTTATTTTCTCTGTGTTAGAGGAAGGGAGATTTATTCTCCATTCATTGTTCTGGAATTTTTCAATATTCCAACATGTGCAAGAACAACAGATGTTGTGGTTCCATCCCCAGCTAAATCATTTATCTTTGCCGCAGCTTGCCTTACCAACTTGGCCCCAATATTTTCAACTGGGTCCTCTAATTCAACCAATAAAAAGGCCAAAACCATAGCATTGAGATACATTTCATTACACTGTCAATAATAATAAAATTTGACTCAGCCATAACCCTTTCCTTTTATTGTTGTGAAAAGATTTATGCATTACTCTAATGTGGCTAGTCCATAGGCCAAGTAGACCACTGGGTAACAAATATGTTTCCTTTCACCTTTGAGTTTTCAAATTATGCCTAACAAATCTAAGACATTTAAGAGGGGGAAATAATACAACGTTAAAAAGAAAACCAGAGCACACATCTACAAATTACCTCCTTAGCTACTGTCACATCATCATTAACTATTTTCGGAGAACCATGCTTGCTCTCCAAGACAACATTTTTCCCTTTGCCCCAAGGGTGACTCCAACAAGATCAGCAAGTTTGTTCACACCGCTTGCAAGACAAATTGACAATGCTTTCAGTAAGTGTGCAATTGAATGCCAGACCATATGCCAAAACAACCCTCCATGAAAAATTAAAATAATACATTAAAATAGAATATAAGTGGACAAGGAAAGATCCACCACAGTGAAGTTTCACATGCATGTGACCTTCCTTTAAACATAATTTTTTCTCTGACCTGCAAATTTTTTTTCACTGAGCCATCCTTGTTGAAGTACAACTCCTTTTCCATAGCTCTTGTATTAACTACCTTCTCTCTGTCGCGTAATCTCAGAGTCCCTCTTCTGCTTGAGCGATTAAAGGAAATGGGTGAAAAACTGAAAGAGAAGACAATTGTCTGCCATAATTATCAAACATTGCACCCAACTTCTTCCCCTTTCCATTGTTACCCAATGAGGTAGATGTGGCAATTGTTGTCATACTGCCCAAAGTAGAGGCCATCTTCTCTTATCCTGAATATAGAATTACAATATCTTCATATTAGTATTAACCTTAAAAAACATGACTCCCATTGCTAAAAACCACTTTTAAGTTGTAACAGGAAAACTAAACAACTATCGCAACTTTTGGCAACTTCTGGAGCATTAAGAGAGAAACAACCAAAGAGAAATACAACCACAATCCTCATTTTAATGAGACCGGACTATATATTTGCATTAAGATAATAGAAGGAAATCACGACTATATTAAGGCCAGCACAAAACAATCTTTAACCAGTGTCTCTCGCGGCCTTCAAGTTGCCATGCTAGAGGTTGCATATTTTTAATTTAAATTCTTGACCTCTCGTGCCCATATATGAATGCATCCAATGGGATATCTACATCAAATGCTCCTTTATATCCCCAAAAACAAATTCCCTACTACAAGAGCACCAGTATTGATGGATCACCTCACACCATCCCACCCACTAGAAACGGTGAAAAAGGAAACCCGAGAAAACTTCTGAAATATCTCAAGATGACTATATGGGTGGTTCTTATGAATCAACTAACCATTCAGAACATGCTCATCAATCCAAACCATGAGTATTATGTGACAATATTCAATCAGGCACTGAATCGGATTTCTGAAGCTATGTTAGAGAAACCCTAAACTCTCACTGAAAATAGGTGAAATGTGGCACCACTCAGGGATTGACATGTGCCAATTGGTACAAGTGGTAGATAATTGGCATGCTCAAACAACGAGGTGATGCAGGAATGACATGAGGGAGAAAATATCAGAAAAGCCCCAAATCTGGAGAACTAAAGCTCATCACCAACTTGAGATTGACAACTTTACATGATGTAACCTATGAAATCATAAATGGAGAAATCATAGTAACAATAAAGTAACCTATGTAACAATAAAGCCGGATTCATCCTGGGAGTGGTAATGGGAGAAATCATAGTGAACAACAGGAAACATGCATAGTTGCTTACAATCAAATAGATGAAAAAACACATACAAAAAACCTAGATAACAATCGTGAACAAGCTTAATATTGAATTATGAACTGTAAAGGAACTTACAAAATGTGACATTACGAACCTGGTCAAGCGCACAAGCAAAAATATCCTGGACATGACCTTGGTTGACAAGTTGTATTGCTCATGATGCAAGAGGATTTGTACCTGCACTGCCAAGTCAATCAAAATCCATCATTATCTATACAACAAATACAAGTAATTGATGTAGTATTTTTTACTCTAAGATGCATTCTTATGATAATGTTAGAACATATGTTGAAAATGTCAAAACATACCGGTCATTCTTCGTTTGTTAACAATTTATTGAGTTTGATGAATATGGAAACAAAGCCTCCCACAATCTTCTAAAGAGTAGAACCAGTCAACAAGATTTTTTGTTGCTACGCCGATCAAGGGAGTGGTTTGTTCCGATTAAAGTATTAAATCGCTCAATAAATTATTCTCACGCTGCGGCCAACCACGGAAGGCAGTTCTCATATCTCCCCCCACATCACCAATTCTGCTGAACAATCTATATTTCATTTTTTACTTTCATGAGCATAAAAAAAAATATTCAATAACTAATAAAAAACAAATTCAACAAAAAGTACGCAAGGAAACATTGCAATTAATGCTTGACATAAAAATAGTATGATAAATGAGTTTTTTATATAACGCAAAAAAACGTTCCAAGTATGGTAACGTTTGTCTTATAATAATACAATTAAAGAAGACACACTTAGTGATATAGACACCACCAAGTGAGAGCAGAGGTTATGAAATTATAATGAGAATTATTTCAAGATATCATATTACTCTAAGATGCATTCTTATGATAATGTTAGAACATATGTTGAAAATGTCAAAACATACCTGAATAAGCTCCTC
Organism: Pinus albicaulis; assembly: GCA_034641835.2. Taxonomy (NCBI): domain Eukaryota; kingdom Viridiplantae; phylum Streptophyta; class Pinopsida; order Pinales; family Pinaceae; genus Pinus; species Pinus albicaulis. The sequence continues at coordinate 728,194,688 of CM076570.1, read as the reverse complement.
TTCTTCAAGAACAATTTATTGGAGTCGCATGAACTTGGAACAAGCCTACCATGATATGAAAGAGTAGCAACTAAGTCAACATTGACTTTTTTTTTGCTACGCTGGATCGAGTGAGGTTTTCTCCAAGATTAAATTGCTCCAATAAATTATTATCTACTAAGCAGGGCCAACCATGTGAAGTTGGAAGCTCTTATGGCCCCTCCCCCCCCCTCACATCACTCTCAATTCCCCAATACCTAATCTATATTTCATTTTTTACTTTCATGAGCATAAAAAAAATATTCAATAACTAATAAAAAAACAATTCAACCAAAAGTACGTAAGGAAACGTTGAAATTAATGCTTGACATAAAAATAGTATGATAAATGAGTTTTTTTATATAACGCAAAAAACGTTTTAAGTATGGTAACGTTTGTCTTATAATAATACAATATTTTACATTATCAAATTTTATTTTTCTTCTTCCTATTTCTAAAGCTCCTAATTACATCATCAATATCATCATGATTTGCTCCTGTTTCATGCCTTTCGACCCGCATTGCTGACCTAGTTGCGTGGTCATGATGTCTGGTCTCATCCAGTGATGGGGCATCGCCTACAAAAACAGATAATATTAAATTTTAATTGTCAGTTTTTAAATATCATTGAACTGGTTCGGTAATATTAATAAAAAAAATTGCAATGAGATTATTTACCTGGTGCACCAGTTTTCGCCGTTGGGACTATTGCCCTGTCTTCCTCTCTGGTGGTAAGATCCTCAAGGGAAACATTCTCTGTCATTTAAACAAAAAATGTTATAAGGACAACCATCAAGGTATAATAAGAAAAAATTATAAGTGGAAATTAATTACCGTCACGGCCCTCACTGATAGCAGCATTGTCGGCCTGGTCCCCACTACAATGATCAGGTTGCACGAGAGGATCATCTACATCTGGCTCTAAAACTGGGTTATTTGCCTCGTCAGTAGTGCTGCTCCCCTGATTTAAACAAAGTTGTTAGAAATTAAATTTATGGACGAAAACAAACATATTGAAAGGTTAATGTTTTACCTTATCAGGCATTCTGGATCTTGGGACCTGCCCCAAGCTTCTGCGACGTTCAACTACGGCTTGATAGCTGAAATGGAAAACGATATTTTTATCTTCCTCTGTAGTTTCTGTTCCGAAGTCATCACCCTACATTACATATGATTGTGTATTTTTAATCATATTTGATAGGATTACAAAAACGTTGGAAGGCGATACAACTAATTATAAGATGTTTAGCTACTTAATTACAATTCTTGCGATTAATTTCAAGTAGCCGCCCTGGCCTAGCTTGTGATGGCCCTTTTTTTCAATCCTAGCTTTGGTTTCCTTCGAGGTGTCAGGAAACCTAGCATCAAAATATTGAAGTTAGATATAACATAGCACACTTTTATTTTAGACATAGAGAAAATTAAAGCTATTGAGTTAAAGTTGTAATTTACCTTGCGGGTCCAGTTGGAATTTTTCCTTCTTTCTTTGCCCTTTTCTCTTTTTCGTCATGGATGAGTGCTCTCCACTCACTCTCTGGAACTGTGAGAGGACACTCGTATCTAGGGTTAAATTTGGTGATGAAGATAATAGAGGGTATTGAATCTTGATTCTTGACATTGTGTTTAACTTGAATAACTCAAATGATTATAAATATCAGTGGATGAGTTCTTTTTTTCAAGTATGTCACTCAAAACTCTTATGTCAAAGCATTGTATGATGGCTAGCATTTTCTTGTTTCCCTTTCTTTAGTTCAATGTAAAAAGTATATTAATATATTGGAGCACGAATGATAACTACAATTGTTTGCTCTGCAGTATATCCAGCCCCAATATTATGAAAAGTTTTCTCAAGTGGAGCTATTTGTTATTGATGAAGCAGCTGCAATTCCATTGCCTATTGTAAAGGCTCTGCTCGGGCCATATTTAGTGTTTCTGTGCTCTACTGTAAATGGGTAATAATTATAAATGAGCCAACCACAATCACAGATTTTGTAACCATTCGGTTTCCATGGATAGTGATGATGATATTAACCCTATATATCAGTGACCTATATCTATATGAGAATGATCTCAACATTGACCTTGATATGGTTGTATGGAAGTGAAATTTGGTATGTCATCAGAAAATCCCCAAATATCAAAAAATCCCCAAATCTGGAGAACTAAAGCTCATCACTTTCGATCTGGAGTACTACCCTTGTGATAAAGTTGATGAATTTCAATCTCCCATTCTCTACCACTTTGCACTTCACCTTCAATATAGATCAGACCAAGGGAAATTTGTTACTGGGTGTTGAGATGGATGATTTTGTCGAACTAAAATCCATAGCTTAAACTTCATGAAACTGGTGGAGTCAAATTCATGCAAGCACAAACACATCTTACACATCCTCTTTGAAACTCATCCGAAAGAACATTGGAAGACATCTAGAGAAAACCCTATAGCCTAACACAATCCAATGGAATTAACCAAAAAAACCCAAATAGAGTCAACCCTACTATAGGAGGAAGGGCCTGCAGTAAGAACTTACCATTTTGCAAGAGCTGAGGGCGAATGCTGAGTGCGATTGCTGTTCTGCAAGTGCTGAGGGCGAATGCTGTTCTGCAAGACTGAGGGCGAATGCTGAGGGTAAATGCTATTCTGCAAGAGATGAGGGTGAATGCTGAGGGCGAATGCTGAGGGAAAATTCTGTTCTGCAAGAGCTGAGGGCGAATGTGCGCGTGATATCAGACGTTAATGTAGTTTTTAATAAAATCATTTTTATGTAGCACGCATATAAGTGTCGTAGTTTTTAATAAAATCATTTTTTATGTAGCACACATATAAGTGTCGTTATACTGACGGTGGCAAAAGCGTCGCTATTGCGACGACTGCCACCAAACGTCGCAATTGCGACACTTATACATTTTGTCGCACTTGCGACGTTTGGAGGCAACCGTTCCAATAGCGACGCTTTGGGGAATAGTGTCGCAATTGCGACATCTTCCACCAAACGTCGCAATTGCGACACTTTGTCTAAGTGTCGGTATTGCGACACTTTTCTCTAAACGTCGGTATAGCGACGGTTTCGGGAGGGATTGAAAAAATTTGGGGAAATTTCCGACATTTGGTCAAAAGCGTCGGAACCAAGCGTCGGAATTTCCCCCAAATGTTCTAGTGTGAGGAGTGAAATTTCCTCTTCAACCCGTTGGAGTTCCTCCCTTTCCAATCGATTCTTATTTCGAACCCATTGAATAGTAAGGTTCTTAATGCGTGTTACACCATTTTTTGGTCATCTAACCTATTATCATTAGATGGACCCAAGTACACCATGTAAGACCAATTTTACCCTAAGTAAAATTGCTTTCACTATGTGAAATAACTTAGTAAAACACTTTTATTAAGTTGTTTATGGTCTAAACGGGAAACCCCAAAAGGAAATAATAAACAAATCTATATTTGTTTATATTTCCTCAAGGAATAATTAGTTAAACACAATTTAATTATTATTCCTGGTCATATTTAACCCAAAACAAGGAAATCAATTAAATAAATCCTTATTTATTTGATTATTTCCTAGGAATAAGTTATTTAAATCCTTATTTAAATAATATTCCTAGTTAAATTTGACTAAATAATTTATAAATAATTAAATAAATAATTATTTATTTAATTATATTCCCACCATTTCCTTAAAATAATCATTTATTTATTTATTATTTATAAATAAAGGAATTGACCCAAGTCAAAAATCCTTTTCCCTCCAACAAATATAATAAAATATTCCTAAAAGGTGGTTCTAGAATTTGGCTAATAATATTTTATTCATGCACCAAGTTCTAGAACGCCCTAATATTTTGCTATAAATAGAAGGGTTTTCCCATTCATTTGTCACCTTTCATTGCATTAGATCACTCTGGATCTATACTCTTGGTCTGACTTTGAGCCATTATCATTGTCACATTTTTCATCATTTGCTTTGTGAGCTCCCTTTGAGTTCTATGTTTGTCTAGGTTTTCTACACCAACAAGAGAGAGAAGTTTTAGATTTGAAATGTTGAGGACTTTCAAGAACCCATCCCATTGAGGAGAATTGGAAACACCTTTCTTGTTTTCCTCTCAGGTGCCCCTTTAATACAAAAATTCTTTCAAATATATTGTTCTTGTCTTATCTATTGGATGCATGGAGCAAAATTTTATTTTCACTGCTTAATGCCTTTTATGCATAGATCTGGATTTGTGCAGCTTTATTTGGATCAAATAACTACATATTTAAAGATATTGGTAGCCATAATTGATGTTAGGGCTATTTTCTATGCGTAGCTAAAGTGGTCTTTTTCTGAAGAAAGATTCATACTAACAATTGGCGACTCCACACGGGTTTTCTTTTGCGACCACTGTCGTTTTACATATTCCTGCATATCCAGCTATTTCAGATCCTAGGGTTTCTCTTCAGTTTTTTGTTTTTCCTATTTTTATGGTGCTTTTCACCTCTCAAAACCTCAAAAATTAATATTTTTAACTTCCGTGTGTTTCTCGCCCTACTGCGCAGGTGACAAACATCAGTCGCAGCTGAGACGACAACTTTTTCTGAATTTTGCCGCCGAGAGACCCGGATTTGCAGGTCGCACTTATCAGGCCAAAACCTATGACCTGGCCTAGAGGATGCACTTTTCTACCCCAAAACTGCGACCTGGACTGAAAATAGGTCAGAACCTTTGACCTGCACTTTTTTTTCTACACTTTTTCAGCAATTTTTTTGGGTTTGTCTGAAGCTTATGTCAGGGTTTTCTAGCCTCTGTCTCTGCCCGTTTAGACCTGTTTCTGATCTGTTTTACTCAACTAAGTGGGAATCTTTCCCCCTAGGGCTTTAGTACCCTCCACTTTTTGTGGAAGAGTTTTAGTTGTTTCAGACGTCTGAATTTTCAGAGTTTTGGCCTTCTCCTTTTCAGATCTGATACCTAATTTTCAGATCCATCTAGATCAGCTCTTCTCCCTTTTAAATCTCCTCATATAGTTTTTTTTGGGTTTACGTCTAGGGTCACTTCCTTGTCCCTTCTACCTTTATCTGATTTCCTCCTTTGTTGCAACAACCTTGCCTCTGTCTCTTTGCTGTTTTCTGCACCTCTTTTCAGCAGATTTCTCCTTTAGATCCCTGTCCCTCCCGACCTTAGATCTATTGGCCTCTCTTTAGTGTGTTTTGATTAGATTTTTTCCCTCTTTTAGACTAGTTTTGAGAGACTCGCCTTCTTGGGTTAGAGCGATGCATTGTTAGCTGTTAATTTTCTGTTATTTCAAAATTATTTACTATTCTCTGCAGATTTATTTTCAGTTACGCAACACACTTTTTCTTTTACTCTAAAAAATGTCTGGGTTTAAAAATTAAAATTAACACACGCCACACACTAACCCTAAGTGAAGAAGAGCCTGGTTAACACCGCCTGGCAAAGAATTTAAAATCAATTGACACTGCACCTCTCTGCCCTTGTTTCGACATTGACCTCACTTGATTTTGCACCTTCCTGCCTCTATCTGTTATTCTTCTTCCCGTCATCATTGCGACTCCAAGGCGTTTATCCCGGAGACTTCTTGGTCTTAACCCTTAGTTTCTAATTGGTTGACTTACTCTTTCGCCCTGTCATCGAGTTAGTCCTCCCCCGAGTCCGTACTTCGACTCTTCTTCTGATTGTTCGGGTTCTCCCCCTACTTCTGGTTCTCCCCTTATTACCTTCACCATGTCTAGTTCGGGACCTAATGCTAGCAACCCCGGTCCTACTGCTGGGTCTGTTACTAGCAGAAACACCACGGGAAATACCTCGACTGTCCCTCTGCTCCCTTATATGGCTGGTCTCAGTCTCCTCGATTTCAATTAGTTGATCAACGATCCTATCTTCCACGATGTTAGTTGGCTTGCTATGCCAACCAAGCTCCCCTCCGACATTCCCAAGTTCTAAGGCCTTGCTAGTGAAGATCCCTCCAACCATATCCGATCTTTCCACATGTGGTGTTTCTCTAATTCCATTACTGATGATTCCATCCGTCTTATATTTTTCCAACGTATGCTTACCGGCGAAGCTTCTAAATGGTATGTTGATCAGGCTGCCTCTTCCCATACCACTTTTGCGACCATTTCCCAAGTATTTTTATCTTATTTCTAGCTCCCTCTCCAATACGACACTGGTACATAACTCTTGAATTCTTTCTGTCAATCCTCTTCAACCCGCCTTTCTGCTCATGTGCAGGAATGGCAGAGAAGAAGGAGATTATGTCGAGATCTCACCTTTGAAGATCGGGTTTATATGGACTGGTTCCTTTGCTCTCTCTTACCTGCCATTGGAAAATATGTCACATCCCAGTTCCCTCAAACCAAAGAAGCCTCCCTCCAAATAGCCTTGAAATATGACCTTATCTATGCTCAATCTGGTTATGTTTATACCGTCCTTCCTGACCTCCCCAAACCCGATGGCGCTAATGCCCCAGGGGCATCTCACTCTGCCGATGGTATCATTGGAGCTCTTTCAAATACCTATGCTCAACCTCCTATGGGCTATGGTTTCCCTCTAGGAGGGGCCAACACCTCCAACACTTTTCCCCCTCCAGGTAGCATGTATCTAGGATATGGCATGCCTCCTCCTTTTGCCCACCCTCTTGCTTACTTCAATATTTCCCATCCTAACCCTTATCCTTACCCGCAGCCTGGTGTCCCAGCTCCTCCAGCATTTGGACCTCCCACTCCCTTGCCTTCTCAACCCCCGCAACAGCAACCACTACCCCCTCCAGGGCAAGTATTTGCGCAGCAGGGTGCCCCCCTTTCCTACTTCTGTTGCTTTCCAAATCCCAGTCAAAATACGAAATGCCAACGTCGCTCGGTGTATTATTGATGAGGGGGCATATACATGTGTGATGTCTGCTTCAGTTTGGAAACAACTCGGATCTCCTAAGCTGGCCCCTTCCACAATCACCCTTCGTGCATGGGATGGCCATGCCTCCCAGCCCATTGGCCTATTCCGTAACTGTCCTATCACCCTTGTGGGCAAGATTGTTTGCGTTGACATTGAAGTCATCGATGCCCCTATTGACTATAACATTCTTTTGGGGCGTAGCTACACCTATGCCATGTCTACTGTCCCATCCGTGGTCCACCGCAAGATGTTTTTCCCTCATAATGGAAAGATATTCACCATTGACCAGTTGACGTATCATGAGCCTAAATATCCGACATCCCCTGAATCGACCATCTCTTCTGTAGACAATAAGAAAACCATTGATTCTTTGACTAGTGTTTCCCCCAGCGTCTACAAAGACTCCTCCTTGCTTGGAACCTTCCTGGGTGCTCCCCCTCCTCCTGTCTCTGATCCCAGCATGGCGAATGTTTGCATGATGCACTCATCTCGGGCTGACCTTAAGCAGCCCGCTTCGGCTAGTCAGCAACCTGAACCTCGCCCGCCGCAACCCGCTCTTAGCCCTTTGCCTCAGCTGGTCGAACCCCTTCCTTTTGGACCTTCTCATCCAGATAGTACACCTGAGCCTCTATACCCTCCTGAGTCAGTTCCCCCAGGTCTCAACACTTTGGGAGCTGCCCCTCCTAGCCATTATCCCGCCGGTCAAATACCTTTCCTTGCTCCACCTCCCGGAGTCTATTCAGTCCCCATCATGGCCACCCTTTCCCTCCCTAATTTGACCTTGGGAATACCTGTCTGGTATCTTAACCCTCCAGCCGAGACCCCACCTGGTCACCCGAAACCCTACCTTTCTTTGACACTGGTTCAACCGGTTCCCCTAGCTTCTTCCATTACTATCGTGTCCTCAACATCTCAACAAGACCCCTCTCCTATTGGGCCAGCTGAGGGAAAGAAAGGAAATGCTCGCAAGGGGGCATCCAAAGACAAGGCTACCCCGACTGACCCTGCCCCTCCTCCGCCCGCAAAGCCTTGCGCCTTGTGTGATGTCATCGGTCATGCCACCCATACCTGCCCCGAGTTTCCCCGTATCAAACCCATGGTTAAAGTCGCGTTCCCTGAGTCTACGGTCCTTGAAACCTCTGTTTCTTCCTCAACCATAGCCAAGAACCCAAAGACTATTCACACCAACAAACCATGTGCTCTGTGCGGTGTCCATGGCCATTATTCCCACCATTGTCCCCACTTGATGCATTACCGTGCCTCTTTAGAGGTAGTTCGAGAGTACAATATTGAAAAAAATCAATCCGCCTCTCCCATACTTGCGCAGTATGCTTCAGGTCATATTGAGGATTTACCCACTCCCATTGACATTCCCCCTCCCGATGTCACGATGACGGCGCCTGCTACCACCATTTTGTACCTATCATCATCCATGAGACCCTCGGTGGAAGTCCCCTTGGAGACTTCCCTTGATGTTTCGCTTGACCTCTCGTCAGCAATCACCTTGGGCTCAACATCGATAGATCCATTATCTGCTTACTCTTTTGTCACCCCTTGTGACGTTGCACATGTGACCCTCTCTTCTGATGATGATGAGTCAGGTAGCTTCGCCACATTAGCTAGTCTTTCTTCCACCAGTCACCCCATCTTCTATCACAATGACGAAATTATGGAAGGAATCACCTCCCCTGATTTTATCTATTCTCCCTTACATCAAACCCATGCATTCAAACCACATACACCTTGTGGCCATTACCTTGAAACCCAATGTTTGGGTAAGGGGGCACCCATATTTGAGAGACCAGGAGAAGCAATTCTCCACTACTCTCCTAGTGTATCTGGTCGTGTCGACTTTAGTACCATTCTTCTTCCACACTTAGAAAAACCTCTAGAGTCCCATATCACTTCAAATCACTTTAGAGATGACACCCCTTATCATTCCTTCATCTTACATCAGCAACCCAGTCTCTTAGACATTGTTGATGACCAACCTATAGGTTTCTTAGGAGAGCATCAATTCATTATCTCCAAATCCTCTCTTTGGGATAGTGACACCATGTATGCCAACCCGGAAACTTAAAGTCCATTTTCTTCATCTATGCAGTACTAAAAGAGATTGGTAATCCTTCATTTCCTTTCTCAAACTGCATAACCATAACGAAAACCAATGGCGCACCATATCATTAAAATGTGTTTAGATTCCCCTTTTTCTAAATACATTTTGGCATGAACACAACATGCTTGGGGTCGCCTATGCCCCTCAACAATAAAAATCCCATATCTCAACCAAAAACAACACTGAAACCCCCTTTCTCTGACAGGTTTCACTTCTCAGGTCATTTCCTGGGACAGGTCGCAGTTTTCTGCCCAATACCTACTACCCAGGTCGCAAAAAAGACCCCAAAAAGTGTGACCTGGCCTGTGTATGAGCTCTAGGTACATGTTAATTTTTAGTACCTTGATACTTCACCAGGACACATTTTTCCCAAGAAGGGTCTCTTCACCTCCACTCAAAATCGGATTTCCTCACTTACAACACTTGTACTTGAGGCACCACTTTGCCTCCATACTTGTCCTTGTTCATGTTGATTTTCGTCATGAGTTACCATCTTGTACTCATGTTTTCATGGTCCCCCATTGGACTTGTACTGTGTGGCAGCACCATCGAGTCACCCTTGTTTAGAGCATCCGAGTTGAGTCATCAGCGCATTCATGGAGTCTATCCTGAGTCCCTTTGTACCTCACTATAGTCCTCCATCCTTCATTGCTTGGTCCCTCTCTCGTGTCGCACATTATGGCATTCAGTCCCATCGTCCCCTATCCCTCATGATATTGTGTCAATCACTACCAGGTCATCCATGCCCTTTATGCTTTAACAAGGGAAGTCGTCCATTCGCTATTCAGTACCCCCCAATTCATCATCATCATTAGTGTTAGTCTGTCAGTCGCTCTACTATTTTCTCTCGTGCCTTAGTTGAGGATTCCTTATTGCCTCACCTATGGCAGACCTCCTTCTGTCGACATCAGCTCATTCATTCTAGAAGATAGGTCTAGAGGGCGGTGTACCTTGGTTCCATCTTCCACTCTTTTTCGGTGCCCCAGATCAGGCAAAGGGACTACTTATTTCCCTTTGACTTGGTTGTTTCTCACCTTCAACTCCTTTCAGCAAGATCGAGATTCGTATATTTGATGGTGCAGTGATGCAGCAGCTGTTCTCCATGATTCCCGGGTGTGTGTGAGATGTCTCAACCCTCATGAGGGGGTGGCCCTGCAGGTAGCCCCCCACATTCCCAGATGACCTCTTCATTCCAGCCTTTGATGCAACTCCATATATTTGATGATGTCGGCCTTACCCGCTTGCAGCACCTCTTTGATTTGCATGTATTAGTCAGATTTTGCGAGCCCTTCCTTGTTCATAGGGGGCATTTGGGTTGTATTTGTATCTCATGTACTTAGATATTATTATATAAGTCCCGGCTATTATCCCAGGCACAACATGTATGTGGGGTTCATCATTCTATTTTTCTTGCTCATGTTTATGCCATCATGTACACCATTTTTTGGTCATCTAACGTATTATCATTAGATGGACCCGAGTACACCATGTAAGACCAATTTTACCCTAAGTAAAATTGCTTTCACTATGTGAAATAACTTAGTAAAACACCTTTATTAAGTTGTTTATGGTCTAAACAGGAAACCCCAAAAGGAAATAATAAACAAATCTATATTTGTTTATATTTTCTCAAGGAATAATTAGTTAAACATCAATTTAATTATTATTCCTGGTCATATTTAACCCAAAACAAGGAAATCAATTAAATAAATCCTTATTTATTTGATTATTTCCTAGGAATAAGTTATTTAATCCTTATTTAAATAATATTCCTAGCTAAACTCGACTAAATCATTTATAAATAATTAAATAAATAATTATTTATTTAATTATATTTCCACCATTTCCTTAAAATAATAGATAAATCATTTATTTATTTATTATTTATAAATAAAGGATTTGACCCACATCAAAAATCCTTTTCCCTCCCATAAATATAATAAAATATTCCTAAAAGGTGGTTCTAGAATTTGGTTAATAATATTTTATTCATGCACCAAATCCTAGAATACCCTAATATTTTGTTATAAATAGAAGGGTTTTCCCATTCATTTGTCACCTTGCATTTTGCATTAGATCACTCTGGATCTATACTCTTGGTATAACTTTGAGCCATTATCATTGTCACATTTTCCATTATTTTCTTTGTGAGCTCCCTTTGAGTTATATGTTTGTCTGGGTTTTCTACACCAACAAGAGAGATAAATTTTAGATCTGAAATGCTGAGGACTTTCAAGAACCCATCCCATTGAGAAGAATTGGAAACACCTTTCTTGTTTTCCTCTCAGGTGCCCCTTTAATATAAAATATTCTTTCAAATATATTGTTCTTGTCTTATCTATTGGATGCATGGAGCAACATTTCATTTTCACTACTTAATGTATTTTATGCATAGATCTGGATTTGTGTAGTTTTATTTGGATCAACTAACTGCAAATTTAAAGATATTGGTAGCCATAATCGATGTTAGGGGTATTTGTTATGCGTAGCTAAAGTGGTCTTTTTCGAATGAAAGATGCATACTAA